>SJYC01121539.1:0-41185 GCA_006408675.1 Madoqua kirkii
TCAGTATTTCTCTTTTGGACATTGTGTAGCAGTTTAGAGTAGCAAATGGACAGGTTTTTCAGTCAGAATGCCTGGGTTCCAATCTTTGCTCCACCACGTAACATTCACATGATTTTCGGCAATTACTAAGTTCTCTGTGCCTTAGTTTTCTTCTCTAGAAATCAGAGATAATAATGACAACATTGTCCCAGGAGGGCTGGGGTGAGGACTGTGCACACTGTACATGTAAAGCCCGTAGGAGAGGGCCAGTGTAACGTTACTACCTCTATCAAATGTATCTTCAGTATTTCTATTAAGTATTTTTTTGCACTTGCAAAATATTGTATATGAACCAGTCCAATTGTACATAAACAGTGACTAACCCAGTAAACTATAATCTTTTGCTCTACATATAAAGATATGGTGGAGATGGTGTTGGTGGGTGAGCAGTGTCCATGCTTAGGTTTCAGAAGATCCCCAAATCCTTGAAACCATGTGCAAAAATGACTGCATTAGGTGTGAATGTGTATTTTTTCCGGGGAGGGAATCCATGGCTTTACAGAGTCTTAGAGGAGTCTGTGACCTCCAAAGACCAGAAGCCACTGTTGAAGAGTCCCATTTTAAAAGGTATGCCCACACTACATATAAGAGTGTGGAGATCAAGCTTGATTACTTCTCTTAATTGAATCATTTCTAAATACATCCTTTTCTGTGTGTCTTGAATGCCTTAATATCCTTACATTATGTGGTAGTATAAATGCCCTTTTCAGTAAAATCATTTGCACAGCTACACCAATTAGAATGTTCTTAAGCTTTCTACTCCTTAGCACTATTTTTGACTTGTAGCTTCCATTTCAGATTTCCTTCACTGTATGAGAACAAATACATATTCTCATATGAGATGAATATGAACTTGGAAGTGAGTATTTCATTTCTATGAAATATATCACCTTCTAAATGCCTCTTTCTACTGGTCCCATGGCATTGATCCTGGAATATTTCTGCACCAACTGCTAAGCATTTCAGAAAAACCATTCCCGAGGATGGCAAGTCACAGAGACATTTAGAACAAGCATAAATAAACACTTTTGGAAATTCAAAATAAGACTTTAATTCTGCCCTAATACAGAGACGTGGCTTTTCTTTGATTACCTTCTCCCCTTCTTTGGACACATGAGAAATCATTTTAACTTTTACTCCTTGGTAATGCTATTTCTTTCTGCCGATGAATTCCAAGTGATTGTTATCCCAGACACAGTATAAAAAAGTAAGCAAAAAAACGTTTGATCAGCACTAGTTTAGCTTGTTAGTACAGGCTGAAACAGGACCTCAGTCTCCGTGACCAGCGACAATTCAGCCCACAGCGCGGAGCGCGGGGTGCCCGTGCAGACGCTACCTGTGCTGCGGTCAGGCTGGGGGCGGGCGCGGCCGACTGAGCGTGGTGCGGCTGCTGCTGCAGCTGCTGCTGTAGTGGCTGCTGCTGTGCTGTCTGTAGTTTGTTTTCAGATTGTGGCAATGGCTGTATTTGGAACTTGTCTGGCTGTTCTTGCTTTACTATCAGGTTCTTCCGTAGCTGTTCAACGACTCTTTTCTACCAAATGAGGACAAAAAAGAATAAAATCTATTAGAATATTGTTCTATCAGCTGTAGAGAAATCGGCAGCAATTATATGCCCCTGACAACTTTTCTGGAACCAGCTAAATCTAAAATTTGTTACATCTAAAATTTAGACAACAGATAAGGCAACTGAGAAGAAACCCACGACATAAGAAACACTTCGTATATAAAGGGAAGCTGAGCCACAGATGAGAAGAAAAGCTAAGGGAGGGCACACAGCGGAGCTGAGACTCCCTGACTATTATTACTGGGTGTGCCGGCCTGACGGACAGCTTAAAGTAGCAGCAAACATGATTCTGGAGACACACTGCCTCAATTCAAATTTCAGTTCCACTGCTTACCAGTTATGTGGCACTGGTCAAGTCACATAACCTATCTGTGCTTCAGTTTCCTGTTCTATAAAATGAGGTACAAGTACCAAAATGCCTCATGTAAAGTACAGAATTATTAGTGGTATACACTGTTGCTCATCTTTTTTCTTTTGCATCTGATAACATAGATATGAGTCATACTAATTTTTATTAACCAAACAAACATCACATATGTAGCCCAGTTTAAAACATTAAAGAGACTTTAAGAAACCTCAATCTCAGCACTATGTGATATACACAACAGAGACTTTAAATTACTGAAACAGGTAACTCATGTATTAGGATTATGAAAACTCTGTTTAGGCAGAGTAGGGTTTTGAGTACATGGGATGAAATCTTCAAATAAATTTTTTTTCCTGACTTTATTGAAATCAAAGAAAATGGTGTGTTCAGAAACCTTCATTACTATAATACTACATTTCAACAAAGTTATGCTCCATAGAGGCGCAGACTTAACTTCGTTCGCAACTAAACTTTGCCATCTAGAACTACATGGCTAAGTGAACGTCTCTTCACATGATGTTTGGAGAGGTGGAACTGAAGGCAAATGGCTCAGAGAAAGTATACTAACCATCTGGAGTCTAACTTGGGCTCTGCCTCTCCAGCCTTAATGGCTGGAAGAAAGTCTAAGCAGCATCCTCATTTACACTTTTGAGGTGAGTTCACTAGCTGAGGTTTGTTACTTCTGACAAAAGCAGACTGCTATTTTCTAATACAGATTTTAAATAGAGAAGAAGAAGTAAATAAAGATCGCTAAACGAGGGGTTAAGCGCAGCCACAAGGGCCAGGCTGATTTTCACATTCCTGCTTATGACTCTAACCAGCTTCACTACACAACTCTCTCTAAAGAAGCCAAACCTGCAGGTTATGTGCTTAACCTACTTGAACATTAAGATATTTACAAAATGGACTTTTTAAAAATGTTAAGCCAATACAAAATACATTCTCGACCAAAATACTGATTCTTTTCACATAATGAGAATATCATATAAAGGCCGGTGAAGGGGCAGTAGGCTATACTTTGCACTCTGCTAGCACTACCTCTCTGAGAAGTTAAACATTAAAAAGAAAAAAGAAAGCTGCAGAGTTCAAAGTATTTCCAGAAACCCATCTGCAGAATACGAAAAATGCAAATTAATAAAAATATAAAATTCTTATAAAAATAACTTTCAAGTCTTCAAAATCCTATCACTCAAATATAGAAGGCAGAGTAATGGGATGGATATAGTTTAAGAGAAGGGGAGTAACAGCAGTGGTGCTATGGATAATTCTGAGCATCACATGTAGATTTTATTACTTGGTGATTGCCACAACATTTAGACACTGAACAATTAAATAATTATTTAGAGCTGTTTTCAGTCTCCCTCTCCAACATATTAAGCAGCACTAATTAAACATATTAACAAACTAGTTAAAGTGCAGCACTGGCAGCTAAAGAAAGGGACTTCTAGTCTTTACCAAAGCAAAAACAAACCTCCAGCTCAGATCAGGGGGAGGAGGAGAAACAATAGAAACATAAATGTGATATCTGCCAAAAAATAGACTTTGAACAAAATTAGCACCGGAAACGAAATCATTACTATACCAGGCACAAAAGGAAAGGGTGTTTTTCTCCTCTCCAGCCATCCTTGGGAAACACACGGTGCTCTTCCACTTACTGCCTAACCGGGTTAAACTAGAAGCAAGAGACAAAGCTCGGAACCCACTCCTCATGTTTTGTACAACAGAAGGGAACAGTGGGGGAAAGAACAAGAAGGGACGCAGGCTAGAGTACTCTGCAGCCATATGGCTAGAGCAAGGTGACGACCAATCAGAACCAGAATCAGGACCGTGGGAGTCAGTGAGTCACCAGGCATTCACAACTGTTCCTCTCCCGGGCCTGAAACAAAGAGAGGAGGGGAGGGATTATAATACCTGCAAACTTACTAGTCTTTGAGAAGAGGAAAGGAAAGAAAAAAGAGAGCTGTGCAGACTGGACACAGGCCAGATCATATGAGCTGTGTAATGCTTCCTTTAAAAGAAGGCGCTAGCATGTTTCAGAGGGCCGCTCAGAAATGCATTGCCCTGGCAGTCCTTGCTGTGTTCACCAGAAGACGAGACGAACATCCAGCAGAGTTGTGCATGTCTATGGATTTTGTGTGTGTGTGTGTGTGTGTGTCAAGGTTCAGGTTGATTCTTTACATCAATTAGTTCTGGAGTGGAGGTGCTCCTTCTTTACGAGCACAGAGACTCTGCACACTCTTTTAAGGGCCAGCTAAGAAGGGAGAGCTGCCCAGTGCAGTAGCTGGCTCTTCTAGGTTCCACATCCAGGCTTGTTCTAGTTCAGTCTTGTGAAACTGAAAGTGAAGTCGCTCAGTCGTGTCTGACTCTTTGTGACCCCATGGACTGTAGCCTACCAGGCTCCTCTGTCCGTGGGATTTTCCAGGCAATAATACTGGAGTGGATTGCCGTTTCCTTCTCCAGGGGATCTTCCCGACCCAGGAATCGAACCCGGGTCTCCCGCATTGTAGACAGATGCTTAACCGTCTGAGCCACCAGGGAAGTGGCAAATAAGGATAATTACATTAACTCTAGTAAGACCCTGATCTAGGCCTGTACCAGCTCTGGGTGGCAGTGAGGGAACAGAGCTACAGTGTTTTATAAGTCTTAGCCTGTGGTGTCAAACAAAGTTCTTAAGTAAATAGTCTCTCATCTTCACAGGTAGTGAGCCTATATACTCTTGCTATTGCATGTTTTAGACAAAGAAATCATGACTTCTGCTGGTCATGGATGAAGGTTATACTGGCATAAGCAACTAGGTATTTTCAATGTTATTCACACATATTCAACTTAAACATTGCTAATTACCTTGGAACATTATCCTGAAGCTTCAAGAAAAGGCAAAGTCTCACAAACTGGCTATTCGTCACTCACTAAATGCTGGAAAAAACTGAAGGCCAAAGAAGGGGACAGCAGAGGATGAGATGGTTAGACAGCATCACCAACTCAGTGGACATGATTTGAGTAAACTCCAGGAGACAGTGAAGGACAAGTCTGTCATGCTGCAGTCCATGGGGCTGCAAAGAGTTGGACACAACTCAGCAACTGAACAACAACAAAAAACAAGTTAATGAGAGCTAAAAAGGAGGGAGGAGAGGAAGGACAAAAGAATTGGAAAAGGAAAAGCTGGAAAGAATGAAGGCAGAAAGGAGAGAGAAGAAGTTAACAATTTGCTATCTTCTCTCCTTAATATATTTTCTATAAACAATAGGCCAGTGTGCCAGACATCTAGAATGGCTAGTACTGCCCCCTTCAATTCATCTGTCAAGAAGTGCTCCAGAAACCAGCACGTGATTCCACGCCTCCGATTCCCCTGACATTCACATCACTAGGTTTCACCAGGGCTTGTTCAGGCAGAAGGGTTCAGAGTCCTCGACACGTGAAGTCACAGTTTCTGAGACAGGTAGTCACTGTGATAAATATTGTGACGTTCAGCAACACTATCAATGTGCTCACCAGACAGCAAGACAGACCCCAAAGAAAAACACAGAAGTTTATAGGCTCAATTCAACAGAAAATCAGGTTCATTTTTCTGCTATGTAAGTCAATCACTCCAAGTGCCATGACCTTTGTCAATACAGGAGGGAGATGGAGTGGGGGAAGAACAGCCTCCTCTTCCATTCAAGCCACCAATTTACTCCCATCAAACCCTCACACAAATTTCAGAAAGCTTCACTCGAGAGCAACTGCAGGCACAAGCCCTGCCCTCCACAACTGGATTCTGTTCTTCAAGGCTCTGTTTCTCCACACAGCCGCTCAGCTCGCTTGTGTCCACTCAGCATTACCTGTTCATGTAACAGTTATGAGAAAGGTATGGCCACTCAAACATCTTCTCACACAGCATTGCCTTAAGACTTCTTTTTTCCTCTGTGATCAACCACACAATCAGAAAACATAACCCTGATTCTTCATACCAAAAACTGATAGAGGCACATAACTTTTCACAAACTCAGAAAGTCAAGAAAAAAACATTACCCATCTTCATACCTAAAATGCAATGAAAAAACTTTGCAGGTCTTCAGACTAACCAACTGCACAAATGAAAACAGGATACTAAATTTTTTGTCTGCAGAAAAACTAACGTGGAGAAATTTATATTTGTTAATAAAATGAGGATTTAGAAAGAGAAAAGAGGATTAAAAGAACCCTTTCTACTGTCCAACTGAGAATTAATCAACTGTATTTATAAGCAACACCAATGAAAGGTAAGAAAGATCAGGTGAGCGTTCAGAATGCTGCCATGTAATTCTTCTCTAAAGAACAGGGTATGTTACTGGCATAACATCAATGACAAAATTCCAAGCCAAGTGAAAGCTACACGCTATTTAAAGGAAATAGAAAATTAAGTGACAATTCCATCATTTTATCAACAACAACAATTAAAAAAAAACGGAAAAGAAGCAATAAACTCAAAATAAATTCCCTCTTGATGTTAAAACTGAAATTTAATGGGAAGATACATACTGAAGTTATTAGAGGGGATGTTCAGGGGAGAGACAGAGAACAGATTTCTGACAGGGGAGCAGAAGGAGGAATATTGGGGGCAGCAAAGAATATTTTCCTGTGCAGAAATCTCGTATAGCCTAGATTCTTCCACCTCTGTTAGTGGTTCAGGGCCATATTCTGAATATACTTAGGGGAATTCCTTGGTGGTCCAATGGTTAGGAATCAGGCCTTCACCATTGGGACCCAGGTTCAATCTCTGGTTGTGGAACCAAGATCCAGTAAATTGCAAAGAGCAGCCAAAAGAAAAATATAGATGGATAGACAAAATACACACATATATTTAAATATTCATATATACTCAGATAAAAATAATTACATTTCATTCATTTTGTAAGGCACTAGGAGGTTCCCCCCAAACACTCCGACATTCAGTTTCAGCATCAGAATTAGACAAACAGCATCTAACCTTCCAAGCCTCTGTTAAAAGGAATATATTCCTGAGAAACACTACCTGTTTGGCCACACAGTATCCACACCTCATCTAATGCATGAACTGTGTATACTGTCTACTAAAGAGGATTTGTTTGGTCTTAGAGAGTTGGGAACACAGATATTTTACAGTTCTGTGGTGTCGCAGAATTTGTACATTTAGATGAATTAGGGAACAGCAGCAGTTGGAATTATCAAGGTTTTTTCCTGTAAAGTTTAAAATTCTCTACATGGTTGCTTAACAGATGGTAGAGAATGCATATGTCATGATAATGATTAGACTTTGGCTTTTTTAATTAAAAAAATATTCTTTGGGGTTTACTCTTCCTTCAATACACACATACACACACACACACATATTTACATCAATAGATTTTACATTCATTCCTACAGAGATTAGACCTTTTATTCTTATCAATGGGATTTATATCCCATTTCCATTGGGGATTAGATCTTTTATTTGACAGCCTGATTGAAATGCAGTTTATTTTTTTCTTATAATAGTTCATTCACGCTCTAATAGGTAAACTCAATCCCACCTTCCTCCAACTCCGTATGCAAGACTATAAAAGACTGCCAAGACAGCTATAGTCAAACTTTGTCTAAATCTATGAACCCTTCTAATAACAACCTGAGAACTTATCTTTAATTTGCATCAAACAAGAAAGAGTATAGCTGTTTACTTAAGAGAGAATAGTCCCTGGAGAACTACAGTGTTTCAATATGTAACACACCCAGATGCTGGGACAAAACAGTATCAACAAAGAGAGAGACTAAAAAAGAGCACTGCATGCTGGGAATGGTAGTTATAATATATTTATCCATAATAAAAGAGGAAGGAAGCCAAAACCAGAACCCAGTTAGCTTGCATTTAAGTTCTCTATGTTTCTTTGATGTACTAAACTATACTGTCCTCCCTGCTCCACAAAAATGCTGAGGATCAAATGAATAAATGCTGGAGAGTGCTTAGGAAATTGTCAAGGGCAATGTGAAAAGCAGAGATGATAATCAATGAATAATGCAATTTCTCTAGTATGAGTTTTAAGCTCAGAGCAACAGCTAATTAAATGTGATTTTTCTTTTCAATGTCAATTATCTTTCAATCATTTTATTTTTAACATCTAGCCAAACACTTTATGCTTGTTCAAACTATGTTATTTTCTTAAAAAATGAGAATCACTAAACAAAGTACAGGATTCAGAAAGAGAATGCTACCTGTTGCCCTTTTATCTCAGAAATCAAACACAGTAAAGAATTTTTTCCTGTGCAGAAATCTTGCACAGCCCAGATTCTTCTACCTCTGTTAGTGGTTCAGGGCCATATTCTGAATACATAAAACAGATGTCCAATTTAAATGTAACCTGACCCAGCAAAGACCCTAGATACAGTAATGCGAACAGTAGGAAAAAAAAAAAACCATAAGAACCATTTATAATTTAGCTGCTTGTTAATATAAAAAAAGTACCTGAATCACTGTGTTTGTACCACAGTGAGATATGACACACAGGCTATTAATGTGTAAATTAACCTCCAGTTCAGTACAACGTGTGGCCCTCTGTAACTGTTACAAACCTGCACGTCCCACTAGCCTGTCCTTCATTGTTCCACGGCTCTACCCCACAACTTTAAAGGCAGCACTGCCTTGTTAATGCCAGAGTTGCCCCGTACACCACAGAAATCCTCTCACTGCTCTGCCCTGAAGCTGCTATGGTTCTCCTCACCAAAGCAGCAGACTGGAAATGGCTGCACAGGAGCTGTCCCTGACAAGCTGGATATGAAACTACAATTTAAGCACAATGATGATCCTAAAATAGGGGGAAGGAAAAGGAAGAACAAAACCAAAAACCTCTATTATTTTACAGAATACTGCTCTGATAACAACAGACTGTTTTGGTGACTCAAGCCCTGGGTACAATTTGAGATAATGCAGGAAGCCTTTTTTTTTCACAGAAACGTACGACAGAATCAGATTCTAGGAGAGCAGACATAACAGGCTATCTGACCAAATTCTGAGCAGAATACGGGTACTGAGTCACGGATCAATCAGTCCCAAGGACGAGGATATCTTTTCACAATCCTCAGTTTTGCAGCTTTTTTCTTAAATGAGATAAAAAGAGAAGAGCATTAGAATACTATACTGTGTCAGGCAGGATATATCAGGTATAAAATATTTCTGATGAAATGTAATGCTTTCCTCACACTGAAACAAAAGTAGGGCTTATAAATCACTAAACACTGATATTTCGCACTGGTAAGTATTTAATGAAAGTACAACCTGAACAGCGTATTTTTTTTAATCATCTACCATAATAGCATAAACACAGATTAAAAGATTCCAAAGCTACTAAATGAATATCTCTTAATTTCAGTGTTCAGCTTCAGTATTTTATCACTAAGTATTTATTATAATCACTTAAAGAAAAAAATGAACAGTTTATAAATATACTTTCTGACAAGACCCCGCATAAAACAACAGAGGAAGCAGTTTTATCACCTACGTAGGCTGCCAAGACGAGGGACAGTTAACTCCAAGGGATTGGATCTTACAAGACACGTGACACAGGATAATTTGCATTACTCTGTATTTAGGCTGAGTTTTCTGCAACAGAGACACAAGAAACCTGAACTCATCTTTCAGAATTTCAGAGCAGGTTTGGCTTTCCTTTGTTTTAAATGGTCGGTAGAAGAAATTTTAATTAGACACAGAGATTTAGCAATACAGGAGAAAAGCATGAACAAAGTACTTCGTTAAGAAATTTTAATTTGGAGTAAATCTTAATGATGAAGAAAAACATTTTTCACAAGCTATGAAAATGACTAAATCCAATCCACAAATCCTACACATGTATTTAAAGTTTTTACACACACACACATACAAGCACATAATTCTAAGTTTTAGAAAAGATGGGATGGCCACAGTAAAGACGGTTTGCTGTTTTATCTTCTGTTAGCGTACTTTTTAGTCCTGAAGGTGTAGCTCACTCTTTAGCATACTGCTCTCCAGTTTCCACAAGATAGTGAGGGTCAAAAGAGAAGAGGACACTTCACTAAACACAGGACACGTCTCTTGGTTTGTTTTTGCTGTTGCTGTTGTTTGATTTTACTTTTTAATCTTTTTTGTTTGCACCATGCAGCTTGTGGGATCTTAGTTCCAGGGTGAGGGATGGAATCCTCACACCAAGCAGTGGAAGGGCTTGACAAGTTGGATATGAAGATACAATTTTTTAACCACTGGACTGCCAAGGAAGTCTCTCTTTGATTTTCTTTAAATAGATTTATCTTTTTGTTGTCATTTCATTTATATGTTTTAATTTATTGAATTTTTTACTAAAGGACACTTGATACACGATATTATATAAGTTACAGGTGTACAATGTAGTGGTTCACAATTTT
Organism: Madoqua kirkii; assembly: GCA_006408675.1. Lineage (NCBI taxonomy): Eukaryota > Metazoa > Chordata > Mammalia > Artiodactyla > Bovidae > Madoqua > Madoqua kirkii. Next base: position 10,335 of record SJYC01121539.1, read on the forward strand.
TAGAGAGTATATTCCATTCATAGTTATTATAAAATATGTGCTATCTTCCCTGTGCTACACAATATATCCTTGCAGCTTATTTTATACCTAATAGTTTGTACCTCTTAATTCCCACCCCTATACTGCCCCTTCCTCTTCCCTCCTTCCACTGGTAACCACTAGTCTGCTCTCTGTATCTGTGATAGACCTAATTTTTTAAAGCAATTTTAACTTCACAGTAAAACTGAGTAGAAAATACACAGAATCCCTATATATTACCTGTTCCCCCACCCATAGCCTCCTGCGTCAACAGTCCCATCAGAATGGTACATTTGTTAAAACTGATGAACCTATACTGATAAATCATTATCACCCCAAATCCACAGCTTATACCAGAGTTCTCTCTTTTTATTAAAATCGCAGTATAGTTGATTTACAATGTTGGGTTAGTTACTGGTGTATAGCAAAGTAATTCAGTTTCAGATGCTATGCTTTTCCATTACAGGTTACTGTAAGATACTGACTGCAGTGACCTGTGCTCTACAGTAGGACCCTGGTGTTTATCTATTTTATGTATAGTAGTCTGTATCTGCTAATCCCAAACCCGAGGTGATCTCTGCCTCTTCCCCTTGTAATCATAAATCTGTTCTCTATGTCTGTGAGTCTGCTTCTGTTTTGTAAATAAGTTCATTTGTACCATGTTTTAGATTCCACACATACGTGATATCATGCATTTGTCTCTGTCTGACTGACTTCACTTAGTGTGATAATTTCCAGGCCCATCCATGTTGCTGCAAATCACATATTCATTCTTCTTTATGGCTGAGTATATATACACACACCACACCTTCTTTATCCATTCATCTGTCAATGGACATCTACATTGTTTTCATTGGTCTTTTTGGATATTGTAAATGGTGCTGCTATGGACATGGGATACATGGATCTTTTCAAATCAGCGTTTTCTTCAGGTATCTGTCCAGTGGGAGGCTGGATCATAGGGTACCTCTCATTCCAATCATACGTAGTTTTCATTCCAATCCCAAAGAAGGATACGCCGAAGAATGTTCAACTGCTGTACAACTGCACTCATTTCACAAGCTAGCAAAGAAATGCTCAAAATTCTCCAAGCTAGGCTTCAACAGTACATGAATTATGAAGTTCCAGATATTCAAGCTAGAATTAGAAAAGGCAGATGAAGCAGAGATCAAACTGCCAACATCCACTGGATCACAGGAAAAGCAAGAGAATTCCAGAAAAACATCTACTTCTGCTTCATTGGCTAAGGTAAAGCCTTTGACTGTGTGGATCACAACAAACTGAGGAAAATTCTTACAGAAATGGGAATACCAGACCAACTTACCTGCCTCCAGAGAAACCTGTATGCAGGTCAAGAATCAACAGGTAGAACAAGACATGAGACAACAAACTGGTTCTGAACTGGAAAAAAAGTACATCAAGGCTGTATACTGTCACCCTGCTTATTTATTTATATGCAGAGTACATCATGCGAAATGCTGGGCTGCATGAAGCTCAAGATTGCTGGGAGAAATATCAAAAACCTCAGATATGCAGATGACACCACCCTTATGGCGGAAAGTGAAGAGGAACTACAGAGCCTCTTGATGAAGGTGAAAGAGGAGAGTGAAAAAGCTGGCTTAAAACTCAACATTCAAAAAATGAAGATCATAGCATTTCAGTCCCATCACTTCATGGCAAATAGATGGGGAAACCATGGAAACAGTGACAGACTTTATTTTCTTGGGATCTAAAATCACTGCAGATGGTGACTACAGCCATACAATTAAGACACTTGCTCCCTGGAAGAAAAGCTATGACAAACCTAGACAGCATATTAAAAAGCAGAGACATTAGTTTGCCAAGAAAGGTCCACTTAGTCAAAGCTATGGCTTTTCCAGTAGTTATGTATGGATGTAAGAGCTAGACCATAAAGAAGGCTGAGTGCCAAAGAACTGATGCTTCTGAACTGTGGTGTTGGAGAAGACTCTTGAAAAACCTCTGGACTGCAAGGAGATCAAACCAGTCGATCCTAAAGGAAATCAATCTTGAATATTCATTGGAAGGACTGATGCTACAGCTGAAGCTCCGATACTTTGGCCACCTGATGCGAAGAGCCGACTCATTAGAAAAGACCCTGATGCTGGGAAAGACAGAAGGTAGGAGGAGGAGACAACAGAGGATGATATGGTTGGATGGCATCACTAACTCGATATACATGAGTTTGAGCAAGCTCCGGAAGACGGTGAAGGACAGAGAAGCCTGGTGTGCTGCAGTCCACAGCGTCGCAAAGAGTCAGACACCACTGAGCTACTGAACAATACAGTGAAGTCGCTCAGTCGTGTCCAACTCTTTGTGACCCCGTGGACTGTAGCCCACCAGCCTCCTTCGTCCATGGGATTTTCCAGGCAAGAGTGCTGGAGTGGGGTGCCATTTCCTTCTCCAGGGGATCTTCCCAACCCGGGTCTCCTGCATTGCGGGCAGACGCTTTACCGTCTGAGCCACAAGGGAAGCCCTGAACAACAGTGGTAGCTCTGTTTCTAGTTTTTTGAGAAACTACCATTCTGTTCACCATGGTCGCTGTACCACACATTCTCACCAACAGTGCAGGAGGGTTTAGCGTTCACTCTTAACGTTGTACATTCTATGTGTTTTGACAAATATATAATAACATGTATCAACTATCGTAATACATGAATAGTTTCATTACCCTAAAAATCCTCTGTGCTCTAACTCTCCACCCCTCAACCCTTGGCATCCACTGGTCATTTTACTATCTCCATAATTTAGGCTTTTCCAGAATGTCACCTGTTGCAATCATACAGTAGGTAGCCTTTACAAACTGGCTTCTTTCACTTAGTAATAAATATTGGTTTTCCATGTCTTTTTATCCCCATATATAATATTCCATTGTCTGAATATACCACAGTAGTCTCTTGATTTTTAGATATAGTGTAATGTGAGTGAGTACAATAAAAACAACAATAATAGTATCAAATAGCTATTACCTGCCAGATAAGACAGTAAGGCTCTGAGCATATAAGGGACTGGACATACGTCTCAAGTTAGGGGCAGAGTCAGACTTAAAAGTTTTAGTTCCTGATACCTAATTTCTATCTTTCCTCTCTCTCACTGCATTATTTTACCTGCTGGTAAGGACCTGAAGTTCTCACATCTATTAATATACAATTTGTTTGAGACCTTGGGTAAGTTATTTACCTGATCTTGGTCTCAGTTTCTCCACTCAGTGTTCAATATTTTCTTCTATTTATAAATCTGTGAATCTCTAAATGGCAAGAATACAATCTCATGATCTTTACTTTTCATCTCTATAAGCACAGTACACAGAAAACTAGTAACGCTCACAATGATGATCTTGACACACTACAAAGAGGCTAAATCATTAAACAATAGTTTCATTCAAGGATTAAACATTCACATGAACAAGGGTCAAGCAGGTAATGCATGTGAATGAAGCAGGCCAGCTATGAGATAATAGAGAGTGTTGGGGACTACAGTCAACTGGAGAGGGAATGACCTGTCTAAAAGCCCTAACACAAGAATTGCAGCCATACAATTAAGACACTTGCTCCCTGGAAGAAAAGCTATGACAAACCTAGACAGCATATTAAAAAGCAGAGACATTAGTTTGCCAACAAAGGTCCACTTAGTCAAAGCTATGGCTTTTCCAGTAGTTATGTATGGATGTAAGAGCTAGACCATAAAGAAGGCTGAGTGCCAAAGAACTGATGCTTCTGAACTGTGGTGTTGGAGAAGACTCTTGAAAAACCTCTGGACTGCAAGGAGATCAAACCAGTCGATCCTAAAGGAAATCAATCTTGAATATTCATTGGAAGGACTGATGCTACAGCTGAAGCTCCGATACTTTGGCCACCTGATGCGAAGAGCCGACTCATTAGAAAAGACCCTGATGCTGGGAAAGACAGAAGGTAGGAGGAGGAGACAACAGAGGATGATATGGTTGGATGGCATCACTAACTCGATATACATGAGTTTGAGCAAGCTCCGGAAGACGGTGAAGGACAGAGAAGCCTGGTGTGCTGCAGTCCACAGCGTCGCAAAGAGTCAGACACCACTGAGCTACTGAACAATACAGTGAAGTCGCTCAGTCGTGTCCAACTCTTTGTGACCCCGTGGACTGTAGCCCACCAGCCTCCTTCGTCCATGGGATTTTCCAGGCAAGAGTGCTGGAGTGGGGTGCCATTTCCTTCTCCAGGGGATCTTCCCAACCCGGGTCTCCTGCATTGCGGGCAGACGCTTTACCGTCTGAGCCACAAGGGAAGCCCTGAACAACAGTGGTAGCTCTGTTTCTAGTTTTTTGAGAAACTACCATTCTGTTCACCATGGTCGCTGTACCACACATTCTCACCAACAGTGCAGGAGGGTTTAGCGTTCACTCTTAACGTTGTACATTCTATGTGTTTTGACAAATATATAATAACATGTATCAACTATCGTAATACATGAATAGTTTCATTACCCTAAAAATCCTCTGTGCTCTAACTCTCCACCCCTCAACCCTTGGCATCCACTGGTCATTTTACTATCTCCATAATTTAGGCTTTTCCAGAATGTCACCTGTTGCAATCATACAGTAGGTAGCCTTTACAAACTGGCTTCTTTCACTTAGTAATAAATATTGGTTTTCCATGTCTTTTTATCCCCATATATAATATTCCATTGTCTGAATATACCACAGTAGTCTCTTGATTTTAGATATAGTGTAATGTGAGTGAGTACAATAAAAACAACAATAATAGTATCAAATAGCTATTACCTGCCAGATAAGACAGTAAGGCTCTGAGCATATAAGGGACTGGACATACGTCTCAAGTTAGGGGCAGAGTCAGACTTAAAAGTTTTAGTTCCTGATACCTAATTTCTATCTTTCCTCTCTCTCACTGCATTATTTTACCTGCTGGTAAGGACCTGAAGTTCTCACATCTATTAATATACAATTTGTTTGAGACCTTGGGTAAGTTATTTACCTGATCTTGGTCTCAGTTTCTCCACTCAGTGTTCAATATTTTCTTCTATTTATAAATCTGTGAATCTCTAAATGGCAAGAATACAATCTCATGATCTTTACTTTTCATCTCTATAAGCACAGTACACAGAAAACTAGTAACGCTCACAATGATGATCTTGACACACTACAAAGAGGCTAAATCATTAAACAATAGTTTCATTCAAGGATTAAACATTCACATGAACAAGGGTCAAGCAGGTAATGCATGTGAATGAAGCAGGCCAGCTATGAGATAATAGAGAGTGTTGGGGACTACAGTCAACTGGAGAGGGAATGACCTGTCTAAAAGCCCTAACACAAGAATTGCTTTTACACTGTTAGAATAGCTTTGTTACTTAGATTAAGTCCATGGGTTACCAGTATTCAACTTTTAGACAATAATTACATTCACTGAAGTATAGTTACTAGGAAAGGGATCAGTCATTACTTAGGAAATTTTTCAACAGTAAAAGGATAGCAAAAAGAATTTCAGATAACCCCAAAATTCAAATGGCTTCCCTGTTAATCAAAATCTTATTTATCATTGTTAAATGGCTGGGTTGAGACTTCAGTGGGAAGAAGTGCAGACATAAAAGCAAGTGATAAATGGGAACTGAGAAAAACATCTTAAGAGAAACAGACAACAATACACAAAATATTAAAAAAAACAAAAAAATTAGTAATAATATGTTCCATAATTGTACCAATTTTATCCAAACAGCTTCAGTACTTCATAGACAATTTACCCTCCGCCCCATCATGTAACACCAACATAAGAATGAGCTGGAATCAGTTTCTCTACCACTGAACTGAAGCTCTCTCTAGGACTGAAGAAAGCAGCTGTTTAAATAGTCATACTGCAGAGGTCAGAAAAATGAAAACCACCTTGTTGAAGCTGCTCAGGGAATTACAGTAAGCAAAATGCAATCATCAGACTTGGAATCTGACCACAACACCAGAAACAGCTCCTATACTTCACTGGCTCTCATTTTTGAGTACTCCAGATTTCTCAAAATCATTTAGTTTACATGATTAAGAAAAAGGAATCCATGTTATAAACATATGTATTCATTAATAATGTTTCAAGAACCTTACTTTCTGAGTGAACCCTAAATGAAAAGTGATTTCATTTTCACAAATATTTCCCTGCTAGTGTGCTTCTTTTAGCTTAAGCAATCATACGTTCATACAGCAGTTTGTATTTGTAAATTCTCATACCCTCTTATCAAGTAAGATTCTCACTTCTGTGTGGGGTGAATTAAGACAACTGTCTTTGATTAGACAGGGACACTGAGGTGATTGATGACTAGCCAAAAGTTATGCAGTTACTTCACAGTAAAAAGGGCACTGGAATATGGACTTCCTTTCCCCTGGAAAACTAGTCTGAATGAAGCTCTGTTCACTGAACAAAGAGCTGAAGCTCGTTTGTCTGAGCCAGTCCTTCTGGGGTTGACAGGAGGCTGGGTGACATCCAAGTGGACTGTCTAAAAGTGGAGTATCTTTTAGATACTGGACTGTCTAAAACTGGTGTGGGGAGATCAGCCAAGGGGAGAAACGTCCTCTGCTGGGCATCAGTCTCTAGATATAGTAACTGCCAGGAAACAAAGACAGGCCACTGAAAGCCAAGGAAGAAGAACAGCCCGCACAACAACCTGAAGGGGCCAAGCAGGAGAGGCACCCGAGGATACGGTCAAGGTGGGAAATGGGACAGTCAGAGATGAGGCACGGATGGCTCACAGATGGGTCTGAGCAAACTGCACAAAGAGTGACCCTTCTTAGAAAAGCTTCCTATAGGCTCTGAGCATCAAAAGAGCTGGGAATGTTCTTAAAGGGATTGAGATGTCCTAGATAACTTGCTCCAAAAGGCCAGAAGACTGTAATTCTGTCACCAAAGATATTCTCTCTGGCAGCTGAGGAGGGATACCTGATGAACAACCCGACAAGAATGACATGCTTCCTTCACCTATGGAGTACGATGGACAATTCTAAGATACTGTTGCTAACCTTATACCTCAAGGCAAAAACTTTAATTCTGGAGCAATGACTTCAATTTAATAAATGTAATGGGCTTCCCTTGTGGCTCAGCTGGTAAAGAATCCACCTGCAATGCAGGAGACCAGAGTTCAATTCCTGGGCTGGGAAGATCTCCTGGAGAAGGGAAAGGCTCCCCACTCCAGTATTTTGGCTTGGAGAATTCCATGGACTGTAAAGTCCATGATATTGCAAAGGGTTAGACACGACTGAGTGACTTTCACTAATGGATGTTGGCAACATGTATGTGCATCCGTGTTAAGTTGCTTCAGTTGTGCCCAATTGTCTGCAACCCTATGAACCACAGCTCGCCAGGCTCCTCTGTCTGCGGGTTTCTCCAGGCAAAAATACTGGAGTGGGCTGCTGTGCCTTCCGCCAGGGGATCTTCCAAACCCAGGGACTGAACCTGCATCTCTTATATTTCTTGCATTGGCAGACGGGTTCTTTGACCACTAGTGGCACCTGTGAAGCTTGGCAACATATATACTGGGTAAAACATTGGGTTTCAGAATTTAAGGGAGTAAATCACAGCAAACTTTATACACCAGCCACTAATATCAAGCTAGGTTTAAAATTTTTATTCACTAACAGATTTATCCTACTGCCATTTAAACTATACAACTATTTTGCCTTTAAAATAAAGCACAGATTATCAAAATCCACATGCAAAGGGGCTGGAGAAATAACACTACAAAACAAACAGAGAGGTTTTCAAATCAGCCTCCCTGCTATTTCAGACTGCTTCTAGGAATCCTGGCCGCCCCTCCCCTACCCTCCAGGCAAGACCAGGGCTCAGTCAGTAAGCTGGCTGTGCAAGTGACACAGCCATCGCTTCTGCTTAGTCTCCACAGGCCTAATGTATGTGATGCTGAATTTACTTATCTCAGTAGGCAGCACAGCCTCATCGGGAGTGGTAATGTTTTAGACTCGGTAAGAACAAGATGTCAGGGGTTTTGTTGTTGTGGCATCATTCTGCAACACCTTATTTCAACTCTGTGCTGAGCTGGCAAAAACACTCAATCAACCCGGCTCTATAATCCAGCTCCGCTTACCCTTCAGATGTTCCCAGTAGCAGGATGGATTCGCTATATTCACTGGCAACGTGACATATGAGTAACACAGATTTGTCCATTAATCACACCCTTTGAATGTCTCCTTGGTCCTTTTCTGTCCTTGTACCTCCCAGCTGTCATTTTCCTTTCTAAACATTTCCTGTGGTAATTTCATCCAAAGGACCTAAGGACCTAACTCCATGGCAAGCCCACAGAAATGTGCGTAACAGTCACTGCTATACGGACATCCCAGGAGAAAGACCCATCAGACGGCACCCGGGCTTCCTACAGCCTAGCCTCCTCTATTCAGCCGAGAATGAGAGGAGACGGCTGTTTCCATCCCCTTTGAAAGGACGCAGTTGATTTAAGGACAGCGGTGAGGGCGAGCACGACAGACCTGCCTGGAGAAAGCAAGGATGTCTGTCGTCTGATGGATACAGTGGAATGGACCTGCTCGTGCGCAGGCTGTCAGTCTTGCCACTAATCAGAAGGGGGAGAGCATCTTCAGGAAAAGAAAACGGAACAAACTGAGTGGAAAAGAAGAAGTGACATGAAAGTACAATGTTTAACAAGCAGCTTTTCTTGGTGGTTGAAGGTGCTCCTTTCCCGAGAATTCCTGTAACAGGAAGGAATCACTCCTACACAGGGGTGCATACCTATACGTCACGGGCTGTTTGTGTGTGTGACAGTTATACTGTCATAATTTTAATGGTTAAACCTCTGCTCCAGGGTTTATAAAAGATCAGAGCACTTGTCACTCTTGGTGCAGGTAGAGAGAGATAGAGTAGTTGAGCAGTTCATTTTTCTTTATAATTACACTCCATTAACCTTCCACATGAGAGCTCCCCTGTGCTTTCATACCAGCAGCACCAACTGGCAGCATTTGATAAGGCTCTACAGAGTCTGCAAGACCAGCACATGCAACAAAAGGAACACTTCAATACTGCAGACTTAAGCAGAAGCTGAACGTGGGTCTACAGCTCCTCTACTTATTGGCACACATATTCAGCTCAATTATACATGTGTAGCAAAAACAAACCAAAACCGAAAAGTCTTGGAACCAGCAAACAGATGATGGGAGCTCATTCAAACGAAAAGTGATTCAAAATCTTCTGATAATCTTTACAATATTAAAACCCCAAATTTATTACTATTTTTCTAATCTTGAATAATGTGGCACCCTATAAGAAATGGGCTCGATACACTAAAGCTTGCAGGGTGACACAATTACTGGGTGATCTCTCTTACAATTAGATCACATTGGTGACTACAAGCTGCCTGTTGTGACCGTAATTTACTCACTTATTTCTCCTTAGGTATCTCTCAGTAACCCATTAAAAAAATTCATTAAGAACTAGCACTAAGTCAGTCTTTATCCTTCTTGACAATGCACACAGAAGTGATTTCCTTTTTCCCTGTTTTGAAGACAGAGCGAGAGACAGAGGCCTATCCCATTAATAATGCATTCTCCCGCAGTCTTTAAAGCAGCACCCTGAATGCTCCTTTCAATACGTGCAAAGGTAGATTCGTGCTCTTCCCACCCTGGCAAAGACCAGGTATTACATGCTTGAGCCAGTCTGGGAAACAGGGGCTGGCACAGTTCATCGTGAATCATCATTTAGTCACTCAGTCATGTCCAACTCTTTGTGACCCCCATGGATGGTTAAGTAGTCTCTGTCCATGGAATTCTCCAGGCAAGAATACTGGAGTGGGTTGCCATTTCCTTCTCCAGGGATTTTCCTGATGCAGGAATCGAACCCAGGTCTCCTGCATTGCAGGCAGATTCTTTACCGACTGAGCTATGAGGGAAGCTCCCAATTATTGGGGAAACAAAAGAAGCCAAAATTTGTTCCTCTGCCCTAACCAATGGCATCCAAAACCCCCACAACATTTCAGAATAACGTTTCTATCACTGTAGCCTGTGTTTCTGGGTATATCCCCTAACCACAGTGATCTAAAGAAGGGCACAGGTACCCTGACAATGCTGCTCACTACAAACTCTCTTTCTTTGGTAAACTTATGCACTAAGGCTATTGGTCTATGATGTGTAATCTGACAACCAGAAGATTAAAGTATAAGAATTCAGAAGTACAGCATATTCTTCATCAAATGTTACATTTAAAACACTTTGTCTAGAGGTATAAACTACAGCAAGACCTTGTTTTTGAAAATTAATAAAATTCTTAGTACTTCTGAAAGTATCTGGCAGAGAAATGATTGTTTGCATTCATAGTCTGAAGATGGATGATTGGATCTGAGTGTTCCGCTACACTTTTTTCTTCTATGCTTTACATTTGAAACTGAAGGATTTTTCCATTAATATTTTTCTTTTGCTTAATACCATTACAAACACATTACTTTTATATTTGCAGACCACTTACCACCATGGTGTCCTTTTTTAAAAATGCTTTTCTTAGTCCAAATATCAGACTTGCGCTTGCAACTAAATAGTTCATAATTCTTTGAAACCCAGTATCAAAAACATAATTTTAAGATATTTTGCTGCATATTAAATGCTGAAGTATTCAGCATACTGATGCTGAATGACCAAATGCCAAAAATAAAGCCAGCCCATGCCTATAGGAAGCAGCTCCGGAAAATGCAGGGTTTCAATGTCCAGATCCAGCGACAGTCAGGTTTCTCTTCTGCCTAATATGCATATTTTTCATTTCCTAATGAGTAGAATTTCTTTCCCCAAGTACTTACTTTTCAGTTTTTAAAGTGGTAGACATTAACCACTGTCTATAACCACGCCAAGAATTAGGCAAAAGCCAATCTACCTGCTCAGACCGTTGCTCTGACTCATAGGTGGGCCATCTGTTTATGTGTGGTGCTCGTCTCACGGTGCAAATCAACCTGCTGCTGGGCAGATCTGCCTCGTGCTGCAAACTCATTCTGCAATTTCAGCCTCCCTCACCAGCAATTGGTCCTCTTATTGGAATCTAAAACTACCACTTCTATCAACTAGAGTCAGACCTTATTCTACTGCTCTTGTACCAAAAAATGATACACCACAGGCCCATGTGCAAACAGGTCATCTCTGAACACTGGGCTCATGAGGAAGGTGGCAGCACAGGCTTGCTCCTATCAAAACATTTTAGTTCCATCAGCAGCAATCAGCCTGCTACCCAGAAATACACATGCACGGCTGTGGAGAGGCTAAAAAGATTACTGAATCCCAGAGGACAAGAGCATGAAATACAAAAACAAACCATTCTGGGTCTTCTTTGTTTTAAAGATTGGCAACTTATCCAGAGATGGGTTTCTATCTGTGTGATTAACACACAAATTTAAAGCAGCATTAGAAAAGGTTCTCAGAACATCCTCTGAAATCCACAACTACCAATTTGCTTGCTATTTTGCATGCACTTTGCCAATCATTCTTTCATCTTAGATTTAAAAGGATGTTAGGGCTATAATAGGTAGTCAAGGTTTGATGACATGATTTATTGAATATACTTACAAAGTATGTAGTACAGTATTAGATTTTGTGGCATAATATTAAAAAGTTAAATTCTTTAAGAAATTCATGTAGCTAGGTCAGAAAATAGAAGATGTGTGTGTCAAACAGCTATAGCATTTTTATAGATTAACAAGCAAAATTATTGGAAGATTTTTAAAAATATGTGAACAAAGCAGAGAGAAAATGGAGTCAGTACAAGTAAGACAGTCAAACCTGGGAGTGTATATTTTGAGCAGTGACAATCCAAACGGCTTTCTTGAGACAAAAACAATTAAACATGGGCTATCAATAACAATTAAAAATTTTACTTTGGAGAAATACAGTACTGCAAGTTTAGATGCTAGTGTTTGATTTATGTAAAGAATTTGAGAAGACTGTTCTTTCAGAATAAAATGTAGAATTAATCTACCTTGTTTCTAACAAATGCACTTGGAAGTGCAGGTCTATTTTTAGAAAGGAAAATTTTAAAATGTATATGTAGAGGACCAAAACATGTATAATTCTGAAGGAGCTGAAAAGTTACGAGGTTGGTGGTTAGAGGACATGAAACTATGTCAGTGATGTGTAGAAACTGACCTGAAAACACAGACTTGAGAGAACCAAATATTATGTTGCTTATTAGCAATAGATATCTGGGGACGACAAAGCACAGGAATGGGAGACACTGATACTTTCCTGAGAATTTCTGTGTCTTTAATGGGTGAGAAATTCATCATGTTTCATTCTGTTCAAGGTACTACTGTCTCCAATATACACAAACACCTTAACTTTTCTCCTAAGCTTGAGTTACAGCAGTGGTGAAGAGAAGTATCTGCCCCATCCCCCCGTGCAAAGTCACAGCTTCCTCCTGAGAGACTGGCAGCAATATGACTTCTACTAAACAACTACCAACATTCTTAGTCTTTGTTTTTTAAGACACTGATAAATAGAAACAATCTAGAGAGGATTCTGGAGAAGGCAATGGCAGCCCACTCCAGTACTCCTGCATGGAGTCGGCTGCCATTGCCTTCTCCAGAATCCTCTAGGTTGTTTGATCCTATGGGTGGAGGAGCCTGGTAGACTGCAGTCCAAGGGGTAGCTAGGAGTCAGACAGGACTGAGCGACTTCACTTTCACTTCTCACTTTCATGCATTGGAGAAGGAAATGGCGACCCACTCCAGTGTTCTTGCCTGGAGAATCCCAGGGACAGAGGAGCCTGGTGGGCTGCCGTCTATGGGGTCACACAGAGTCGGACACGACTGAAGTGACTTGGCAGCAGCAGAGAAGATTCTAATTTTTACACTGACTGGAGTGTTGAGGCCAGTATGTCAACCCCTTCAACTCCATGATATTTGCAAAACCAAACAAAATAGTACCAGTCAAATTATAGGTAAAGACAGCAAACTAAAGAAGAAAGCAACATGTCCAGCATGAGGAACTGCTACCTCATTCCCTGCGCTATGCTGTGAAAACAAACTATTCACTTCTGTAATACACGCCAAGGAATACAGTACTATTTGGAAACTCTATCTTCCTACCTTTAGATTTAACAGCACATAACCCTACTTCTTACTTATACTCCACTGGGAGTTGCAGGGTCTTCCTTAACCAAGATATGAGAATACTCATAATCCTTCTGAACTCACTGCTGAAAATGACTACAGTTCAAATGTGGGACTAAAGAAAATAATTACCTCAACTAGCTAATAGTCAAATTGTAGATGTTAAAGACTTAAATGTTTTCCTATTGAAAAACAGTAGACTTAAAACTGACCAAAAGCTCAGCAACTGTAACAGTCTAATGATTTTAGACTGTGTTTCAATCCTTTGGAATACTTCTATTAGAATATAAACTTACAGGTCAATTTTTCATTATTTCTTTCATAATCAGAGGTCACTATTTCTGTCATTTTCTAAATTAAAAATCTATGTTAAAACAAGAATTTAAACTCTAAACTTTGAGTAGTGCCACATCAATAGGTCAACAAATCTTAACCATCAAACCCAGATATTTTGCTAACACAAATGAAATAACACACTGGAACTTATTAATAACTTAGCTACTTTAAAAGCAGAAACTTCACAGAAGTCATGTATTGCCCTGGGAGGGAACCTGAGGGGTGATGTGGAAGTGGAAAAATCATCAAAGTCAAGGATTCTGTAACTACCAGGGCAGTGGAAATGGGGCAGTGCTTTAGCATTAAGATTTTAGAATCAGGTCTCTACAGTGTTTTAGAATGCCTGATGATATGGCTGGAGAAGGCAATGGCACTCTACTCCAGTACTCTTGCCTGGAAAATCCTATGGACGGAGGAGCCTGATAGGCTGCAGTCCACGGGGTCACGGACAGTCGGACATGACTGAGCGACTTCACTTTCATTTTTCATTTTCATGCATTGGAGAAGAGAATGGCAACCCACTCCAGTGTTCTTGCCTGGAGAATCCCAGGGACGGGGGAGCCTGGTGGGCTGCTGTCTATGGGGTTGCACAGAGTTGGACACGACTGACGCGACTTAGCAGCAGCAGCAGCAGCAATGATATGGCCATTCAAACTTCCATATCAATGAACTTCTATTCCAGTGAATTACTGCCATGTACTTAACCAATGGGCTTGTAGGTTTTAATGAGATAAAATCACATTCACCTGACCTGAGAAATAAATAACAAGACCAAATAATTAAAGTCACAGTTGCAGTGACTAATCAGTGCTTCAGCCACGTGTCCCACAGCTTCAACAGAGCAGCTAATAACACAGGGAAGAAAACAAAAACACTGCTAGCTAACACTGCACTTCTGTATAAGAAAAGAGCAGGAAGGGGATTAGCGGTATTCTTTCTTTCCCCCTGATGCTTACATTTTAAAAATTCCATTAGTATCTTGCCAGATTTTTAAGAGAAAGACTGCATGCATCAGAGTTAACTGGTAAGACAGGCCATGGGAGAATAAAACCAATAAGAAACCTTTCTGTTCTGCACTTCACAGGGCTGTCACTCGTACTAGAAAAACGTCACTTTGAAGCCCTGTTTGCATTCCATTTTTAACTAGAGGGAAGAGGATGGAGGTCTTTGGTTTCTATGACAACCCAGATGGGCCATAATACAAGATACTTACAAATGTTCAATCGCAGGGATGCCAAATCAAATTAAGGCAGAGTTAGCACTACTTCATAAAAACTAGACGAGGGAGAAAACAAAATGCTTACGGCAAAATGATGCCATTTCTAGAGGTGGTTCTGCAAGATTTCATGCAGAAATATACGAGAAAGAGTGGCTATTTTTAGTAAAAACAAATAAAGTGGCAAAACTAATATATAAAAATAAAGCCCCAATTTACATGAGTAAATGTTTTCATTCAATTTGACTACTGGAAAATTACTACCTCACTTAATGTTTAAAAAAATTTCTTTCAAACACCATGAATTTCATTAGTGATTTAAACCATTACAGTCTGGCACACTGGCTGGGCTTTAATGGTAAGCTGAGCTCCTTGGAGCAACTTTTTCCTTTCCTTCATCCTCAAGATTTGTTTCTATATTTGGCTTTCATAACTAGGTTACTCAGACCTCAAAATAATTGTGGAATGGCTAATGTTTTTCAGAAAGGAACTAATTTGTAACTTGTACTTACTATAATCTGTGAAATTTAACTTTCCAGTAGAATGCAATAGTAATCTATTGGATTTCTTTCTGTTTATAAATTATGACTCCTCAGCAAACACTTCTAGCTTTTAAAAGTACTGTTCTAAAAAAAAGGTATTCACATGTGGCCCTCTTCACTTCAGGAGAAAAAGGAAATGCTTTATATTCAATCTTAGTAAGTGGTCTGCTTTAGATCATGTATCTCACCAGTGGGGCAACATTTTTAATACCTTTAATATCATAATGAAGAATTATGGTCCTCACCTCCAAAAATGTCATAAGTAGAAGAATATATACATACATATTTTGCACATATTTCAGGGTGTTGAGTCCCACCTCACTCCAGACAGCTTCCAAGGGCTAGTTAACATCCTTATTCAGGTACCTTCTTTCCCAAAGCCCAAATCACACACTTGTAATAACAGAAGTCTCCCCTTAAAAAAACTTATTTTCAATAATAAGTAGACTGATGATACATTTCTATCTAAGACACAGGTCAAATAAAGTGGATTTAAACAAAACGCATTAGTTTAGTAATATGTACCTGCTGTAAACATTGTATGCAAGTTTGAAAACTATTGTTTCAACTCTTTTGGACTTGCAATATCAGGTAAGTTTGTCTCTGGGCTTTTTTCTTCTCCCTCAAGTGGCACAGACCCATTTAAAATTATTTTTAAAAATTCTGAGGTAAAAGAAGGCTGTAAAACCAGAACCAGAACAAGTTCCTCAGTAGAATCTTTCAAAAACTAAGATGTTTACTGTTTTGGAAAGAAAAATCTATGTGAAGAGTTCCATTTAAACAAAAATAGCCCTGAGAACATTGTACCTGATGCATTGTACAAGGGAAGCGCATGGGCTGAAGGCTAAACACATTACCAGCCAGGATGCTGGCTTCCCTTTCATCCCATCTGCAGGACTCTGGTCAGTACTCCACTTTAATATTCAGTTCAGTTCACTCAGTCATGTCTGATTCTTTGTGACCCCATGACCCGCAGCACGCCAGGCTTCCCTGTCCATCAACAACTCTTAGAGTTTACTCAAACTCATGTCCATTAAGTCGGTGATGCCATCCAACCATCTCATCCTCTGTCATCCCTCTCTCCTCCTCCTTCAGTTTTTCACAGCAGCAGGGTTTTTTCCAAAGAGTCCATTTTTTTGCATCAGGTGGTCAAAGTATTGGAAAAAAGCATCAGTCCTTCCAATAGATATTCAGGACTGATTTCCTTTAAAATGGACAGATGGATCTCCTTTCAGTCCAAGGGACTCTCAAGAGTCTTCTCCCACATCACAGTTCAAAAGCATCAATTCTTCGGCGCTCAGCTTTCTTTATAGTCCAGCTCTCACATCCATACATGACTACTGGAAAAACCACAGCTTTGACTAGACGGGTATTTGTCGGCAAAGTAATGTCTCTGCTTTCTAATATGCTGTCTAGGATGATCATAGCTTTTCTTCCAAGGAGCAAGCATCTTTTAATTGCACAGCTGGAATCACCATCTGCAGTGATTTTGGAGCCCAAAAAGATAAAGTCTGTCACTATTTCTATTGTTTCCCCATTTATTTGTCATGAAGTGATGGGACCGGATGCCAAGATCTTAGTTTTCTGAATGTTGAGTTTTAAGCCAACTTTTTCACTCTCCTCTTTCACTTTCATCAAGAGGCTCTTTAAGGGTGGTGTCATCTGCATATGATATTTCTCCTGGCAATGTTGATTCCAGCTTGTGCTTCTTCCAGCCCAGCATTTCTCATGACGTACTCCGCATATAAGTTAAATAAGCACGGTGACAATATACAGCTTGGATATACTCCTTTCCCGATTTGGATCCAATCTGTTGTTCCATGTCCAGTTCTAACTGTTGTTAAACTTTAATATTAGTTTCCTCTATAAAATTAGGATGATAACTATCTACAAAATTAGGATAACACCTATCTGTTCCCTACTTCATTCAAAGAAAAAAGAAAGAAAACTTGTTTTTATAAAATTAGAGTTATGAAATACTCAGAATTCCTAGTACTAATAATGACATTAAATAATAAACTGACAGTCTAAAAATATTGATGAACTTGATTTTTAAAACACCATAAAGCTCCCCTACTGCCCATTATTATGATGACATTTTCACAAAGGGCAATGAGAAAGGGCTGCAATTCTCACTAAGATGATGACTAATACTTACAGAAGATTAAAAATAGAATGATATATTATGTGTAACAGTAGCAAAGTGAAAATATAAGCATGGCTCAGTGCACTATGGAGAATACGGTATTTGATTTGAAAACTACTGACATAGCACTGAAAATCAACTATACCCCAATAACAGTTAAAGAAAAAGCAAGACAGGTACTGGCGAGGCCTTGCACAGAGGTCCATATAAATGCCTTCAAAAGTTGCATTAGACTCTGTGGATGTGTGCCCTTCATCAACTGCTTCCTAGGTTAGGATTTCCTTTTAGAGTGTTGCAACCGAATAGACTTCACCCAGGCAACAACAAGCCTATTTGGAAAGGTTCCCTATTTCAGAAGCCTCAGTGCTATTTCCATTTGGAAAAACACATCTTTATGAAAATATGTATCATCCGCAGAACTAAAATGCTTAGATATATTAAGTTTCAGCTGTAAGTGATATTTTTAGAAAAGTGGTAATTTCAGAATCTCTACTTTAAAATTACAGAGTTGGTTCCTTTTTTTTTAATGGAGTCACAAAGTAGAAAATTAAAACATATATCAATGATTAAAGGCCTCTCCTCTCTTTCTAGTACCATTTTACTTCAAATTTAAAATTTTTATTTCCCTTAAATTAAAAATAATCATCAAATTATGCATACTACTAAAAAATTAAATCAGATATTCATCTTCATAAAACCAAATAACTCAATGAGAAAGAGCTCTTAACAACAATGTTCTCAGAAATGATCTGAAATTATGGATGGTGTTGCTGTACAACAAACTGAGTCAACCTGAGATGCCTTGCTTTGCATAACGAAAAAAAAATTATCTTTAATCAAAGGAAAAGAATTTCACTTTTAATAAATACGAAATTAAAACACCAGTATCAGTTCAGTTCAGGTGTTCAGTGGTGTCCGACTCTTTGCGATCCCATGAACTCCAGTACACCAGGCCTCCCTGGCCATCACCAACTCCCAGAGTTGACTCCCACTCATATCCATTGAGTTGGTGATGCCATCCAACCATCTCATCCTCTGTCATCCCCTTCTCCTCCCACCTTCAATCTTTCCCAGCATCAGGGTCTTTTCCAATGAGTCAGTTGTTCACATCAGGTGGCCAAAGTATTGGACTTTCGGCTTCAACATCAGTCCTTCCAATGAATATTCAGGACTGATTTCCTTTAGGATGGACAGGTTGGATCTCCTTCAAGTCCAAGGAACTCTCAAGAGTCTTCTCCAATATCACAGTTTAAAAGCATCAATTCTTTGATGCTCAGCTTTCTTTATAGTCCTACTCTCACATCCATACATGACTACAAGAAAAACCATAGCCTTGACTAGATGGATCTTTGTTGGGAAAGTAATGTCTCTGCTGTTTAATATGCTATCTAGGTTGGTCATAAATTTCCTTCCAAGGAGTAAGTGTCTTTTGATTTCATGGCTGCAGTCACCATCTGAAGTGATTTTGGAGCCCCCCAAAACAAAGTCTGTCATTGTTTCCATTGCTTTCCCATCTATTTGCCATGAAGTGATGGGACCAGATGCCATGATTTTAGTTTTCTGAATGTTGAGTTTTAAGAAAACTTTTTCACTCTCCTCTTTCACTTTCATCAAGAGGCCCTTTAGCTCCTCTTCACTTTCTGCCATAAGGGTGGTGTCATCTGCATATCTGAGGTGATTGATATTTCTCTTGATTCCAGCTTGTACTTCATCCAGCCCAGCATTACTCACGATGTACTCTGCATATAAGTTAAATAAGCAGGGTGACAATATACAGGCTTGACACACTCCTTTTCCTATTTGGAACCAGTCTGTTGTTCCACATCCAGGTCTAACTGTTGCTTCCTGACCTGCATACAGATTTCTCAAGAGGCAGGTCAGGTGGTCTGGTATTCCTATCTCTTTCAGAATTTTCCACAGTTTATTGTGATCCACACAAAGGTTTTGGCACAGTCAATAAAACAGAAGTAGATGTTTTTCTGGAACTCTCTTGCTTTTTCTATGATCCAGCAGATGTTGGCAATTTGATTTTTGGTTCACCTGTGTTTTCTAAATGCAGCTTAAACATCTAGAAATTCACAGTTCACGTACTGTTGAACCTGGCTTGGAGAATTCTGAGCATTAATTTGCTAGCTTGTGCAATGAGTACAATTGTGTAGTAGTTTGAGCATTCTTTGGCATTGCCTTTCTTTGGGATTGGAATGAAAACTGACCTTTTCCAGTCCTGTGGCCACTGCTGACTTTTCCAAATTTGCTGGCATATTGAGTGCAGCACTTTCACAGCATCATCTTTTAGGATTTGAAATAGCTCAACTGGAATTCCATCACCTCCAACTAGCTTTGTTCGTAGTGATGATTCCCAAAGCCCACCTGACTTCGCATTCTAGGATGTCTGGCCCTAGGTGAGTGATCACACCACCGTGATTATGTAGGTCATGAAGATCTTTTTAGTATAGTTCTTCTGTGTTATTCTTGCCACCTTTTCTTAATATCTTCTGCTTCTGTTATGTCCATAACATCTCTGTCCTTTATTGAGCCCATCTTTGCAGGAAATGTTCCCTTGGTATCTCTAATTTTCTTGAAGAGATCTCTAGTCATTCCCATTCTGTTGTTTTCCTCTTTTCTTTGCATTGATCACTGAGGAAGGCTTTCTTATCTCTCCTTGCTCTTCTTTGGAACTCTGCATTCAGATGGGCATATCTTTCTTTCTCTCCTTTGCTTTTCACTTCTCTTCTTTTCACAGCTATGTAAGGCCTCCCCAGACAGCCATTTGGCCTTTTTGCATTTTTCTTGGGGATGGTCTTGATCAGTGCCTCCTGTCAATATCACGAACCTCCGTCCGTAGTTCCTCAGGCACTCTGTCGATTAGATCTACCTCCTTGAATTTATTTCTTACTTCCACTGTATAATCAAAAGGGATTTGATTTAGGTCATACCTGAATGGCCTAGTGGTTCCCTACTTTCCTCAATTTAAGTCAGAATTTGGCAATAAGGAGTTCATGATCTGAGCCACAGTCAGCTCCCAGTCTTGTTTTTGTTGACAGTATAGAGCTTCTCCATCTTTGACTGCAGAGAATATAACCAATCTGACTGCAGTACTAACCATCTGGTGATGTCCATGTGTAGAGTCTTCTCTTGTGTTGCTGGAAGAGGGTGTTTGCTATGACCAGTGTGTTCTCTTGGCAAAACTCTACTAGCCTTTGCCCTACTCCATTCTGTACTCTAAGGCCAAATTTGCTTGTTACTCCCAAATGTTTCTTGACTTCCTGCTTTTACATTCCAGTCCCCTATAATGAAAAGGACATCTTTTTTGGGTGTTAGTTCTAGAAGGTTTTGTAGGTCTTCACAGAACCATTCAACTTCAGCTTCTTCAGCATTACTGGTTGGGGCATAGGCTTGGATTACCATGATACTGAATGGTTTGCCTTGGAAATGAACAGAGATCATCCTATCATTTTTGAGATTGCATCCAAGTACTGCATTTTGGACTCTTTTGTTGACTATGATGGCTACTCCATTTCTTCTAAGGGATTCCTGCCCACAGTAGTAGATATAATGGTCATCTGAGTTAAATTCACCCATTCCAGTCCACTTTAGTTCGCTAATTCCTAGAATGTCGACATTCATACTCTTGCCATCTTCTGTTTGACTACTTCCCATTTGCCTTGACTCGTGGACCTGACAGTCCAGGTTACTATGCAATATTGCTCTTTACAGCATTGAACCTTGCTTCTATCACCAGTCCCATCCACAACTGGGTGTTGTTTTTGCTTTGGCTCCATCCCTTCATTCTTTCTGGGGTTATTTCTCCACTGATCTCAGTAGCATATTGGGCACCTACCAACCTGGAGAGTTCATCTTTCAGTGTCCTATATTTTTGCCTTTTCATACTGTTCATGAGGTTCTCAATGCATGAACACTGAAGTAGTTTGCCATTCCCTTCTCCAGTGGACCACATTTTGTCAGAACTCTCCACCATGACCCATCCGTCTTGGGTGGCCCTACATGGCACGGCTCATAGTTTCTTTTGAGTTAGACACGGCTGTGGTCCATGTGATCAGATTGATTAGTTTGCTGTGACTGTATATTATATGCCAATTACACATCAATAAAAACGATACCAGTGCCAAATCATTATGTTATATACCTGAAACACTGTTATATATAAATTATATTTCAATGAAAATAAAAGAGAAAGAAAGAAGAGACATCAGGGTTGGGCGACAGAGAAGAGAGGGAAAATTCTTAAGAAGAAAACATTGGCAGAACACTGACATAAATCTCATTAATATCTTCTTAGATGCACCTTCTAGAGTTAACAAAAAAAAACAAAAATAAATAAATGAGACCTAATCAAACTTAAAAGCTTTTGCATAGCAAAAGAAACTATAACAAAACCAAAAGAACTCACAGAATGAAAGAAAATATTTGTACATGATGCAACTGACAAGGGACTGATCTCCAAAATATACAAACAGCTGACATAGCTCAACATCAAAAAATAAACCCAATCAAAACAATGGGCAATGCTAAATAGGCATTTTTCCAAAGAAGATACAGATGGCCAAAAACACATGAAAAGATGCATAACCTCACTAATTATTACAGAAAAGTGAAAGTCAAGTTGCTCAGTCGTGTCTGACTCTTTGCAACCCCATGGATTGTAGCCCACCAGGCTCCTCAGTCCATAGAATTTTCCAGGCAACAGTACTGGAATGGGTTGTCATTTCCTTCTCCAGGGGATCTTCCCAACCCAGGGATTGAACCCGGGTCTCCTGCATTGCAGGCAGACGCTTTACCATCTGAGCCACCAAGGAAGCTGAATTATTACAGAAATGCAGATCAAAACTATAATAAGGTATCATCTCACACCAATCAGAATGGCCATTATCAGAAAGTCTACAAACAATAAATCCGGGGAGGGGGTGAGGGTGTGGAAAAAAGGGAACCCTCCCATGCTCTTGGTGGGAATGTAAACTGGTGCAATCATAATGGAGAAAACTATGGAAGTTCCTTAAAAAACTAAAAATAGAGTTACCATATGATCTAGCAACTCCACTCCTGGGCACATATCCAGAGAAAACCATACTTTTAAAAGATACCTGTACTCACATTCATTGCAACACTATTTACAATAACCAAATGTCCATCAGAAGATGAATGAATAAAGAAGATGTGGTACATATATACAATGCAGTATTACTCAAAAGAATGAAATGCTGCCACATGCAACAACATGAATGGACCTAGAGATTATCATACTAAATGAAGTAAGTCAGAGAAAGGCAAATATCATATGATATCACTTCTATGTAGAATTTAAAAAGTGAACTTGTTTACAAAACAGACACAGACTCACAGACTTAGAATGCAACTTACAGTTACCAAAGGGGAAAGGTGGTGGGGGGAGAATAAATTAGGAGGTTGAGTTTAACATATATACATTACTACATATAACACAGATAATCAACAAGGACCTACCGTATAGAACAGGGAACTTTACCCAATATTCTATAATAACCCATGTGAAAAGAACCTAATTAACAAAGCTGTGGTTTTTCCAGTAGTCATGTATGGATGTGAGAGTTGGACCATAAAGAAGGCTGAGCACCGAAGAATCAATTCTTTCAAACCGTAGTGCTGGAGAAGACTCTTGAGAGTCCCTTGGACTGCAAGGAGATCAAACCAGTCAATCCTAAAGGAAGTCAGCCCTCAATGTTCACTGGAAGGCCTGATGCTGAAGCTGAAGCTCCAATACTCTGGCCACCTGATGGCAACAGCCGACTCACTGGAAAAGACACTAATGCTGGGAAAGATGGAAGGTAAAAGGAGAGGGCAGCAGAGGATGAGATGATTATATAGCATCACCAACTCAATGGACATGAACTTGCACAAAATCCAGGAAGCCATGCTGCAGCCCATGGTGTTGCAAAGAGTTGGACATGACTTAGCAACTGAACGACAAAAACATGACTAGATCAATCTGCTGCACACCTGAAACTAACGCAATAGTGTATACTCCAATATAAACAAAAAAAAAACTTTTAAAGATGTAGCATATATAAACAATGGACTATTATTTAGCCATAAAAAAGAAAGAAGTGATGCCATTTGTGGCAACATAAATGGGCCTAGAGATTATCATACTAGGCAAATTAAATCAGATTGATAAAGACAAATATCATATGATATCACTTATATGTGGGATCTAAAATATGACACGAATGGACATATCTATGAACAAAAACAAATTCAGATACAGAGAACAGGGAAGGAGGGAAGAGAAGGGAAGAACTGGGGGTTTGGGATTAGCAGATGCAAACTATTATATACAGGACGGATAGACAATAAGATCCTACTGTACAGCACAGGGAACTATGCTCACATCCTGAGATAAACCGTAATGGAAAAGAATATGAAACAGAATATATATCTGTATAAATGAATCACTTTGCTGTAGAGCAGAAATTAAAACAACACTGTAAATCAACTATATTCCAATAAAAATTTTAAAAACATTATTTTGACTCTACTGGCAAAAGTCTTTTTCTCTACTTTTTAAAATTATAACCAGTGAATAAAACTATTGCCAATCTTCTTACTGAGCAATCTGAACTACCTTACACTAGAACAGCTGAACATTAAGGGACCCATCAGCACTAACCACTTACTCCCCATGAGCAATGAATAAAAGAATAATATTTGTAGCACAATTAAGCTTCTATGGCTCAAGATGGATCATCCCATCAATTCTGAAACAATTTTATTCTAGCTGCATGAATATGATCATAAAGAAAAAGTCACTTCTAATGAAATGTGGAAAGACTTTTTCCCCCCACTGAAACACATTCATCATTTCTTTAAAAAATTTAATGTCAGAACTCTTAAGAATAGAAAATAAAATGTATATGGAAAATAGCTTAATTATTTAGAGCCTACAAACAACTGTGGAAAAGCACAATTTTTAAACCTTGAAATGCACTAATCTGTAATATAAAATGGTCATTGTAGATAAGAATTAAAGAATAGATAGAATTAAAGACTTGTGATGTTTCTTTTATTTTACATTTATGACTGAAGAACCATAATAACCTACAACGGACCATTGTTGATATCATCCTTACAAATAAGAACCAAATGATTTAAAATTCTATCTGTTATAAGCTATATGCTTTAAGAAGTATCTGTTTCCTGTTTTTTAATTGTTTTCCAGCATTTCCAGAAGCTCAAACAAGAATTACAATAAGGGCAAAAAATATAAGGAAACAGTAAGTTATGAATCTTTTAGCTGGATATACAATTAGGGCAAAGGCTAAGTCAAAAAATTAACTAGAATCTAACAAAATACTGTATTTTACTATAGTTTTTTAGTTTGAATAAATCTGCCCTTAGCCTTCTGATCTTTCTAGTATTTCCACAAATAACTTCCACAAATCACTATATAAATAGCAAGGAGTCTAAGAATATACTGATACACTCAGCTTCTAAAGATACTCAAATCAGTTCAACTACATAGGAGGCTGTCTGTTTAAGTTAGAGGATGAAGTTATCACTTAATGAATTGACGCCATCTAGTGGGACCAGGGAGATTTCAGCTGAATCTGGTTTGCTCCAGGTTACTGCAATCTATTCAACTGGTCAAGTATCTTCTTTTAAAATACACATTTGTGGAACTTCCCTGGTGGTCCAGTGGCTAAGACTCCATATTCCCAACGCAGGGGGCCAGCGTTTGATACTTGATCAGGGAACTAAATTCCACATGCTGCAACTAAGATCCAAAGCAGTCCAAAAAAAAAAAAAAATATATATATATATATATATATACACACACACACACACACACACAGAGTTGTACTAATAAGTGAACTATTCTGAATGTCTATTGTAAGAATGCGGCAAAGCTGCCTACAATAAAAATAGCACAAAATATTTTAAGACCAGCAACCCTCACTTAGAAGGGAATAATTTTCTATTCTTTCCTTCAAAGGCACAAAATACAAATCAACATGTACTAACAATATGTATTTTCAAAGATCAGAAAAAAGTGAAGTCAAAATCAAAACAATATTTGGTCATAAAAATGTTTAAATAACAACAACAACTATTAT
The DNA here is from genome assembly GCA_006408675.1 of Madoqua kirkii. NCBI lineage: Eukaryota > Metazoa > Chordata > Mammalia > Artiodactyla > Bovidae > Madoqua > Madoqua kirkii. The sequence continues at coordinate 35,796 of SJYC01121539.1, forward strand.
TATGGAAACCGTGTCAGACTTTATTTGGGGGGGCTCCAAAATCACTGCAGATGGTGACTGTAGCCATGAAAGTAAAAAACGATTACTCTTTGGAAGGAAAGTTATGACCAACCTAGATAGCATATTGAAAAGCAGAGACATTACTTCGCCGACTAAGGTCTGTCTAGTCAGTTCAGTTCAGTTCAGTTCAGTCGCTCAGTTGTGTCCGACTCTTTGCGATCCCATGAATCGCAGCACACCAGGCCTCCCTGTTCATCACCATCTCTCAGAGTTCACTCAGACTCACGTCCATCGAGTCCATGATGCCATCCAGCCATTTCATCCTCGGTCATCCCCTTCTCCTCCTGCCCTCAACCCCTCCCAGCATCAGAGTCTTTTCCAATGAGTCAACTCTTCTCATGAGGTGGCCAAAGTACTGGAGTTTCAGCTTTAGCATCATTCCTTACAAAGAAACACCAGGGTTGATCTCCTTCACAATGGACTGGTTGGATCTCCTTGCAGTTCAAGGGACTCTCAAGAGTCTTCTCCAACACCACAGTTCAAAAGCATTAATTCTTCGGCGCTCAGCCTTCTTCACAGTCCAACTCTCACATCCCTACATGACCATAGGAAAAACCATAGCCTTGACTAGACGGACCTTAGTCCGCAAAGTAATGTCTCTGCTTTTGAATATGCTATCTAGGTTGGTCATAACTTTTCTTCCAAGCAGTAAGCAGGGATTGGGAGCAGGAGGAGAAGGGGACGACAGAGGATAAGATGGCTGGATGGCATCATTGACTCGATGGACGTGGGTTTGGGTGAACTTCAGGAGTTGGTGATGGACAGGGAGGCCTGGTGTGCTGCAGTTCATGGGGTCAAAAAGAGTTGGACATGACTGAGCGACTGAACTGAACTGAACTGATAAATGAAAGATCCAAATGTAGTTTCCGCACTTTACACATAGCCTGATTCAGCCGAACAGTTCACAAGTGCTTGGTTGCTGGCCTCTAACTGCCTCCTGTGTGAGTTCAGTGTCATGTTCCACACAGATGTGCTCTGGGTCTACCATCCTCTCAAGTTCAAGACCAAAAAGCAAGAGGAGGTCAGCTTCCTTAGGAGCTCAGTCGCTAACTTGAGTCTTGTGCTCATACCTGAGCCAGTCGTCATGGCTGAGGATGTAATGTACTAACTGGCTGAGGCCTGAGAAGTTTGTTTTACATGAGTGAGAACAAAGGTGGAGTCCTAGTAAAGCACATAGACCAAAGTGGGGGGAGAAAAAGTAAGTCTCAATATGAAAAACGGGAGCTGTTTTCTGAAAGATAGAGAGGAAATGAAATTCTGGAATACACAACACACATTTATGGGAGTAATCTATTACAGGCAGAAATCTCAAATGGGGCCATCAGTTCAGTTTGGTTCAGTCATTCAGTCATGTCCAACTCTTTGCAACCCCATGCACTGCAGCACACCAGGCCTCCCTGTCCATCACCAACTCCCAGAGTTTACTGAAACTCATGTCCATTCAGTCAGTGATGCCATCCAACAATCTCATCCTTTGTCCTCTCCTTCTCCTCCCACCTTCAATCTTTCCCAGCATCAGAGTCTTTTCCAAAGAGTCAGTTTTTCCCATCGGGTGGCCAAAGTATAGGAGTTTCAGCTTTACCATCAGTCCTTCCAATGAATATTCAGGACTAATTCCCTGGTTGGGTATCCTTGCTGTCCAAGGGACTCTCAAGAGTCTTCTCCAACACCACAGTTCAAAAGCATCAATCCTTTGGTGCTCAGTTTTCTTTATAGTCCCACTCTCACATCCATACATGACCACTGGAAAAACCATAGCTTTGACCAGACAGACCTTTGTTGGCAAAATAATGTCTCTGCTTTTTAATATGCTGTCTAGGCTGGTCATAGCTTTTCTTCCAAGGTGTAAGTGTCTTTTAATTTCATGGCTGCAGTCACCACCTGAGGTGATTTTGGAGCCCAAGAAAATAAAGTCTGTCACTGTTTCCACTGTTTCCCCATCTATTTCCCATGAAGTGATGGGACCGGATGCCATGATCTTCGTTTTCTGAATGTTGAGCTTTAAGCCAGCTTTTTCACTCTCCTCTCTCACTTTCATCAAGAGGCTCTTTAATTCTTCTTCACTTTCTTCCATAAGGGTGGCATCATATGCATATCTGAGGTTATTGATATTTCTTCCAGCAATCTTGATTCCAGCTTGTGCTTCTTCCAGCTCAGCGTTTCTCATGATATACTCAGTTCAGTTCAGTTCAGTTCAGTTGCTCAGTCATGTCTGACTCTTTGCCACCCCATGAATCACAGCACGCCAGGCCTCCCTGTTCATCACCATCTCTCGGAGTTCACTCAGAGTGCATAGAAGTTAAGCAGGGTGACAATATACAGCTTTGATGTACTCCTTTCCCAATTTGGAACCAGTCTATTGTTCCATGTCCAGTTCTAATTGTTGCTTCTTGACCTACATACCTATTTCTCAGGAGGCAGGTAAGGTAGTCTGGTATTTCCATCTGTTGAAGAATTTTCCACAGTTTGTTGTGCCACACAGTCAAAGGCTTCGCTATAGTCAATAAAGCAGAAGTAGATGTTTTTCTGAAACTCTCTTGCTATTTTTATGATCCAGCAGATATTGGCAATTTGATCTCTGGTTCCTCTGCTTTTTCTAAATCCAGCTTGAACATCTGGAAGTTCATGATTCACATACTATTGAAGCCTGGCTTGGAGAATTTTGAGCATTACTTTGCTAGCTTATGAGATGAGTGCCATTGTGTGGTAGTCTGAATATTTTTGGGCATTGCCTTTCTTTGGGATTGGAATGAAAACTGACCGTTTCCATTCCTGTGACCATTGCTGAGTTTTCCAAATTTTCTGGCATATTGAGTGTAACACTTTCACAACATCATGTTTTAGGATTTGAAAGAGCTCAGCTGGAATTCCATCACCTCCTTTGGCTTTGTTCATAGTGATGCTTCCTAAGGGCCACTTGACTTTGCATTCCAGGATGTCTGGCTTTACATTCCTGTGACCATTGCTGAGTTTTCCAAATTTTCTGGCATATTGAGTGTAACACTTTCACAACATCATGTTTTAGGATTTGAAAGAGCTCAGCTGGAATTCCATCACCTCCTTTGGCTTTGTTCATAGTGATGCTTCCTAAGGGCCACTTGACTTTGCATTCCAGGATGTCTGGCTTTAGGTGGGTGACCATACCATCATGGTTATCTGGATTGTAAAGATAGTTTTTGTGTAGTTCTTCTGTGTATTCTTGCCACCTTTTCTTAATACCTTCTGCTTCTGTTAGGTCCATACCATTTCTAGATAGAATATTACTCAGCCACAAAAAGGAGCAAATTTGCGTCAGTTCCAATGAGGTGGATGAACCTAGAGCTTGTTACACAGAGTGAAGTAGGTCAAAAAGAGAAAAACAAATATATTAACACATATATATGGAATCTAAAGCAATGATACTGATGAACCTATTTGCAAAGTAAACCAAGATGCAGCAATAGAGAACGGACACAGTGGGGGAAGGAGAGAACAGGACAAATTCGGAAAGTAGCTTTGAAACATATTTATGTGTATATATATATATATATATATATATATATATATAGTTGTTGTTTATTCGCAACGTAATGTCCTACTCTTTTGCAACCCCATGGACTGCAGCCTACCAGGCTTCTCTGTCAATAGAATTTCTTAGGCAGTACTGGAGTGGGTTGCCACACTCCAAGGGATCTTCCTGACCCAGGGCTGGAACCTGTGTTTCCTGTATCTCCTGCATTGCAGGCAGATTCTTTGCTGCTGAGCCGCTGGGGAAGCCCTGGATGTATGTATACCTATGGCTTACTCGTGTTGATGTGTGGCAGAAACCAACACGACGTTGTAAAGCATTTATCCTCTGCTTCCCTGGTAGCTCAGCTGGTGAAGAATCCTCCTGCAAGGTGGGAGACCTGGGTTGGGTAGATCCCCTGGAGAAGGGAAAGGCTACCCACTCCAGTATTCTGGCCTGGAGAATTCCATGTACCATATAGTCCATAGGGTGGCAAAGAGTTGGACACGACTGAGCAACTTTCACTTTCCATTTAAAAATGAAAGATTTAAAAAAATAAGAATGAAAATAAATTGAAAGAATGTGTCAGTGAAAAAAATCAAGTAATCCAGTGATTACACTAAATGGAATGGATTAAAATTTCCAAAAAACTTAAAAAAACACACAAAAATTCTTCTTCTATTGTAAGTCCCTCTAGCCAACAGAGCCAAGTTATGTAGAGGTAACCCCTGGTGGCAGAAGTGAAGTGAAAGTGAAAGTCGCTCAGTTGTGTCCGACTTTTTGCAAGCAGGTGACTGGACTGTCCATGGATTCTCCAGGCCAGATTGGAGTGGGTAGCCTTTCCCTTCTCCAGGGACTCTTCTCAAACAGGGGTCGAACCCAGGCCTCCCGCATTGCAGGCAGATTCTTCACCAGCTAAGCCACCAGGCAGAAGGAAAAACTGATGTAAAACCAGGACACAAGACATGTATAAAAGCTCCCTTCTGGGAGATTCTGGTGCTATGGAGACCAAAAAAGGGAGGGTGCAGAGTTGGCACCCGCTCACTCAAGTGAAGTGGGAAGGGTACGGATGGCACCCACTGGCTAAAGGAAAGGGGAAAAACCTTAAATTAAAAAAATTAAACGACAACAAAGATGGCATCCACCGACTGGAGAAAGCCCAAGAGTAAGTGCAGAGATGCCGCTCCTTCCCTGGAGAGCGCCTCTGCAGGCCCAGACCTGTGTTAAATCAGATGCCTGCCCCTCAGGTCAATGCTTGTGCATGCATGCTAAGTCACTGCGGTCCCGTCTAACGCTGTGACCCTATGGACCGTAGCCCACCAGACTCCTCTGTCCATGGGATTCTTCACACAAGAATATTAGAGTGGGTTGCCATGCTCTCCTCCAGGGGATCTTCCCAACCTAGGGATCAAACTTGCGCTTCTTTTGTCTCCTGCATTGGCAGGGGGATTCTTTACCACTAGCACCAACTGGGAAGCCCCAGGTCAATTTTCCCAGACAAGCTAATGAGCTTCTTCCACACGAAGTGGATGACTGCTGCCCTGGGTCATGGGGACCAATGAGCCCTTTAAGAGCCATTCTTCAGATCACTATAGCCCGTGGATCTCATGAATGCAAGCCCTGTTGGTTTTCAAAGCTAAAAGTTTGGGGGCTGTCTCTTGGGCACAGATCTAAAAGTTGGGGTGCTGCTGAGTGATACAAACTTTCTGCTTCTCAGAGTTGCTTCTCAAGCTCTGGGTTTGAGTTCCCTCCATACTCTGGATAGCTGTGCTGAGGGTGGGGTTTAAAGTGAGACTGTGTCCCCCACTGAGATGTAGATCTTCTCTCATTTTCCTGAGAGAAG
>SJYC01121540.1:0-61691 GCA_006408675.1 Madoqua kirkii
CCCGCCCCCAAGAAGTTGTTCCAAATATAGCTTTAGGTTGATGTGTTCATGGGAGGAGGTGAGTTCATGATATTGCTATATCACCATCTTGAACCACCATCTTTAATTCACTTTTTAAAAAATCATCTCTTTTCAAACGTTTATTTATTTAGGCTGCATCGGATCTTAGTTTCAGGTCTGTGTTGCGCCACGTGGGACCTTTTCTTGTGGTGCTCAGGTTTCTCTCTAGCTGTAGCTCTTGCAACACACAGGCTTAGTTCCCCCACCGCAAGCAGGGTCTCAGTTCTCAATCAGGGATCGAATCTGAATTGGAAGGTGGAATTCCTAACCACTGGACCACCAAGGAAGTCCCTTAAACAACCATCTTGATGCTCTTACATTACCTTCTTATGAACTTGGGTTTTATTCTCAAAGAGTTATTTTCTAGGAATAATTCTCAGTCATTTGATCATTTTCTGTATAAAGGTTCTTAAGGAATGTAGGAAGCATTATTTGAGCTAAGAATTACATTTTCAACTAAAGATACATAAAAGACTCTTAATTGATGAATATAGTTAAAATCTGTTCCATGCTGAAGGGATTCACCCTAAATCAAACAAAGCATATTTAAGACAATTAGAACATGCACCATCTATCTCTATATATTTATCTATCTATATATATATATATACTAACATATATATAAGTACCTATATATAGTTAAATAAATATACATATATTGGAGAAAGAAATGGCACCCTACTCCAGTATTCTTGCCTGGAGAATCCTATGGACAGAGGAGCCTGGCAGGCTACAATCCATGGGGTCACAAGAGTCAGACATGACTTAGCGACTAAACCACTACCACCAACATATATATGAACTGGCATGTCATATCACAAAACACACACCAGAATATAATAATCTAACGGATAAACTAAAATGAGTATACATAAAATTCCTAATGTTCACTTCTCACATTCTCCTGGGGCTCATACACATATATTAAACCACTGTACCAGTCAAGAGGAGAATCTGGACCAGAACTCAAGTTTCCTAACTTCACTTCAGAGATGTTTCCTCTTAATTTAAGAGGAAATTAATGTTTTTCATCTTTCTAATATCTAGCAGAACTAAAGTGTAAGGAAGGCTTTTGTTCCAGACAAGATGGGAAAAGGGCCTACCTCCTAGTAATAACTACAATAATAATAACAAAAAAACCCTGAATAAGGGGGGAGAGATAGGTTAGGACTTTGGGATTAACACATACACATTACTATATGTAAAACAGGTAAACAACAAGGACCTACTGTATACCACAGGGAATATACTTAATATTTTGTAGTAACTTACAATGAGAAAGAATCTGAAAAAGAATTTGAGTGTGTGTGTTCATAACTGAATCACTTTGCTGTACACTTGAAACTAACACAATATTGTAAATTGAATACACTTAACAACAAAAGAAATAATAAACAAACCCTTAACAAAACACCTACCGGAAGATCTGAAAAGTAAAAAAAGATGAATTAGTGAGAATATGTGAGATCTGAAGAATAGCTTTCTCCCGTTTTTTCAGTTCAGTTCAGCTGCTCAGTCATTTCCGATTCTTTGCGACCTCATGGACTGCAGCATGCCAGGCTTCTCTGTCCATCACCAGCTCTTGGAGCTTCCTCAAACTCATGTCCATCGAGTCAATGATGCCATCCAACCATCTCTTCCTCTGTCATCCCTTTCTCCTCCTGCCTTCAATTTTTCTCAGCATTAGGGTTTTTCCAATGAATCAGTTCTTCACATCAGGTGGCCAAAGCATTAGAGCTTCAGCTTCAGCATCAGTCCTTCCAGTGAATATTCAGGGCTAATTTCCTTTAGGATTGACTGGTTGGATCTTCTTGCAGTCCAAGGGACTCTCAAGAGTCTTCTCCAACACCACAGTTCAAAAGCATCAATTCTTTGGCGCTCAGCTTTCTTTATGGTTCAACTCTCACATCCATACAGGACTACTGGAAAAGCCATAGCCTTGATTAGACAGATTTTGTTGGCAAAGTAATGTCTCTGCTTTTCAATATGCTGTCTAGGTTGGTCATAACTTTTCTTCCAAGGAGTAAGCGTCTTTTAATTTCATGGCGGCAGTCACCATCTGCAGTGATTTGGGAGCCCAAAAGAATAAAATCTGACACTGTTTCCACTGTTTCCCCATCTATTTCCCATGAAGTGATGAGACAGGATGCCATGATCTTAGTTTTCTGAATGTTGAGTTTTAAGGCAACTCTTTCACTCTCCTCTTTCACGTTCATCAAGAGGCTCTTTAATTCTTCGCTTTCTGACATAAGGGTGGTGTCATCTGCATATCTGAGGTATTTGTTATTTCTCCCGGCAATCCTGATTCCAGCTTGTGCTTCATCCAGCCTGGCATTTCCCATGATGTACTCTGCATATAAGTTAAATAAGCAGGATGACAATATACAGCCTTGATGTACTCCTTTCCCAAGTTGCAAACAGTCCATTCATTTTTCGACATCTGGTTTTAACTGTTGCTTCTTGACCTGCACACAGGCTTCTCAAGAGACAGGTAAAATGGTCTGGTATTTCAAGCTTTGAAGAATTTTCCACAGTTTGTCCTGATCCACACAGTCAAAGGCTTTGGTGTAGTTAGTAAAGCAGAAGTAGATGTTTTTCTGGAACTCTCTTGCCTTTTTTATGATCTAATGGATGTTGGCAACTTGATCTCTGGTTCCTCTGCTTTTTCTAAAACCAGCTTGAACATCTGGAAGTTCACAGTTCACATACTGTTGAAGCCTGGCTTGGAGAATTTTGAGCATTACTTTGCTAGCGTATGAGATACGTGCAATTGTGCAGTGGTTTGAGCATTCTTGGCATTGCCTTTCTTTGGGATTGGAATGGAAACTGACCGTTTCCATTCCTGTGACCATTGCTGAGTTTTCCAAATTTGCTGGCATATTGAGTGTAGCACTTTCACAGCATCATCTTTTAGTATTTGAAATAGCTCAGCTGGAATTCCATCACCTCCACTAGCTTTGTTGGTAGTGATGCTTCCTAAGGGCCACTTGACTTTGCATTCCAGGATGTCTGGCTCTAGGTGAGTGATCACACCATTGCGGTTATCTGGGTCATGAAGATCTCTTTTGTATAGTTATTCTGCGTATTCTTGCCACCTCTTCTTAATATCTTCTGGTTATCAGGTCCATACTGTTTCTGTCCTTTATTGTGCCCAACTTTGCATGAAATTTTCACTTGGTATCTATAATTTTCTTGAAGAGATCTCTAGTCTTTCCCAGTCTATTGTTTTCCTCTATTTCTTTGCATTGATCACTTAAGAAAGCTTTCTTGTCTCTCCTTGCTATTCTTTGGAACTCTGCATCCCAAAGGGTATATCTTTGCTTTTTTTCCCTTGCCTTAGCTTCTATTCTTTTCCTGAGATTTTACTTGCCCTGTATATATCTAGGTTTGTGTGTGAGAGAAGTTTGCAACATGGAAATACCAGTGGGAAGGAACAAAAAAATCCCTAAGAAAATCCTCTTTTCAGCCAAAGGATCAGGAAAGGGGCAGCCATAAAACAGAAATCTTTTAGCTGTACGCTGTAGGCAGAATTCCAAGATATCACCCCAGTTTCCTACCAGCGATGCCCTGACCTGGAACTGGGAATATCACTTTATCTCTGTGATTAGGCTCTGCTCTGTGCTATGGTTGATCTTAAGACATGGAGATTATCCAGGTGATCGTGATGTGTCTTTTAAAAGTCAAGAATGTTTTCTGGGTTGTGGTAGAAGAGAAAGTCAGAGGAGTTCGAGGGAGGATTTCTTTTGCTCTAACAGGGGGTCCTAGGACGTGGCCTCTAGGAGCTCAGCCTGGTCCGCAGTGATGCAAGACAATGGGGATCACAGTCTTAGAACTGCAAAGAAATGAATTCTGTCAACAATGGGAAGGAGCTGGGAGCAGGTCTTTCGGTACTTGAACCTCTTAAGTGGAGATATAACTTGCCCACATCTTGATTTTAGCCTTCTGACCTACAGGACTCTGGATCAGAGAAATAATTAATGTATGCTGTTTTAAACCACCAAGTTATTGGTAACTTGCCTATTCTTGAGACAGAACACCGTGAAAAAGCCATGCCCCAGTGGAGCTGCAGTGACGGAGCTGGGTGGCGAAGTTGCTGCTATAATAAATCATGACAATTTTGGTGGCTTTAAAAAGTGTATTATCTTATAGTTTTGGAGATCAGAAAGCCAAATGCATCTAAAACCAAGGTGTCCACAGAGCTGCAAGTATGCAGAGTCTGTTTCCTTGTTTTTCTGCTCCGGTTTTTAGAGGTTTCCTACATGGTTTGGCTTATTGCCCTTTCCTCCATCTTTAAAGCAAAGTACTCCAACCCTGGGATCACATCTCCCCTCCTTTTTTTGACTGTTTTATCTTACTCTTATAAGACACATGTGGTTACACTGGGCCTACCTGAATCAAATCCAGTATAATCAAGATCCTTAACTTAATCACATTTGCAGTCTCTTTTACCATGGGAACATATAAAATAAGAATATATTAGAATATAAGAGTATATTTTCCATATAAAAATATATTCCATATAAGCATAAGGGAACATATTCATAGGGTCTGAGGATTAGAATGGGCAATAGTCTGTAGAAGCCACATAAACTGAATTTGAACCACAGTTCACAAACATAGGCTAGGATATACATTCTGAATATAAACAGGTTAACTAAATACTAAGCTAGGAAGTGTAAATAAGAACCAGAGTCTTATAATACTGGGTTGGCCAAAAATTCCTTCAGGTTGTTCAATACCATCTGACAAAAATTTCAGATGAATTTTTTGGCCACCCTAATAAAAAGTGCTCAGGATATAGTCCAAACTTACTCATCATATTAGGAAAATTTCAACTCAAGTAAGAAAAGACAATCAAGAGTTACCAATGCCAGAATGACAGAGATGTTGGAATTACTGGACAGGGATTTTAAAGCAGTTATTATTAAAATGCTCAAATAAGCCATCACACATACTCCTGAATCAAATGGGGGGGGGGGACAAGAAAACCTTAGGAAATATTTATAGAAGATATAAAGAAGAACCAACTGGGAATTTTATAATTTAAAAATAGAAAATCTGAAATAAAAACACATTGGTGGGTGTTTTGATAGTATCCAGGGTTTAATGTACCAAGGTAACTGAGTGAGGATACTGAGAGGTCAACGCTATTGAAGAAAGAGTTTATTTAAGGGCCATGTTGTGCCATGCAGGGCTAGATGAAAAAGTGCCAGCATGGACACAAGCCATTTTGGCTTCCAAAAGAAGGAAGGAGCAGGCAAGTCTGAGCAATCTTGAGACTGGATAGTTGTTTTTTTTTTTTAATTTATTTATTTTGATAAGTAAAATTTATTTTATTGTAAAACAGGTCATCTGTCTCAAATATGGTAATATACATGTTTCAATGTCATTCTCTCAAATCATCGCACCCTCACCCTCTCCCACAGAGTCCAAAAGTCTGTTCTTTACATCTGTGTCCATTTTGCGGTCTCACATATAGGGTCTTCATTACCATCTTTCTAAATTCCATATATATGTGTTAGTATACTATATTAGTGTTTCTCTTTCTGGCTTACTTCACTCTGTATAACAGGCTCCAGTTTCATCCACCTCATTAGAGCTGAGCCAAATGAGTTCTTTTTTTATAGCCTAGTAATATTCCACTGTGTATAGGTACCACAGCTTTCTTATCCATTCATCTGCCAGTGGACCTCTATGTTGCTCCATGTCCTGGCTATTGTAAACAGTGGAACACTGGTGTACACATGTCTCTTTCAGTTCTGGTTTCCTCGGTGTGTATGCCCAACAGTGGGATTGCTGGGTCGTACGGCAGTTCTTTTCCCAGCTTTGTAAGAAATCTCCACACTATTCTCCACAGTGGCTATAAGGACTGGAGAGTTTTGATAACCACTGGAGTAAAGTGGTGATCTCTGCTTGTCTAGTACTTGGCCCAGGAGTGCTGATTTAGGGCAGGGGAAATACTGGCTTGATGTGTGAATGTTAGGTAAGAAAGGTTGTTGGGATATGGGCTCTGGAGTGGTTGGTTTGCAATATGAAAAGCATGTGTAGGGGAGTCATTTGTTCTCTGAAGGAATTAGTTAGCTCTGGAAGGGCAGTCTGTCTCTGTTCAGCAAGGGCCCCAAGGTGTGAAAGCAATGTAAAATACAAAAAGTAAAAAAAAAAAAAACCATAATTAAGACAATGGCTCAGTAGTAAAATGGGATGCCAGAAGAGTCAGTGAACTTGAAGACAGGGCAACAGAAATTGTAAATATGAACACCAGAAAGAAAAGAATTTTAAAAAAGAGAATAGATCCCCAGGACTTGTGGGACGGTAACAGAAGATCTGACATTCTCATTATCCAAGTTTCCAAAGAAGAAACAGGATACTGAGCAGAAAAGCATTTGAAAAAAAAACAATGGTTCAAATTTGGTGAAAGACATAAGCTTCCAGATTCAAAACACTGAGTGAACCCTGAATAGAATACATTTTAAGGGATTCACACCCAGATACATCATAATCAAACTTCTGAACACGTAGGACAAAGAAAACCTTTTGTAAGCTGCCACAACTAGAGAGAAAGATGGATTACTGAGAAATGATTCAGACGACAGCAGGCTTCTTCTCGGAAAATTGAAGGACAGTCAAAGGAAGAGGCAACGTTTTTTCAAGTCCTGAAAGAAAAGCACTGTCCACTCAGAATTCTTTACCAAGTAAACTGTATCCCTCAGGAAGGAAGGTGAAGAAACAGTAAGAGAATTTGTTACCAGCACACCTGCTCCACAAGAATGGCTAAAGGAACTTCAGACAGAGAGGAGATGGCAGCGAGAGGACCCCAGGAGCATCATGAGTTGAAAATGCATAGTGGGGTCACTTGGATTGCATTTTCTATAACACTCTCAAAGTGACAAAATTACAGTGATTGGAGGATTGATCAGTGGTTTCAAAGCCTTAGGACTGCAAAAAGGTGTGATTATTGAGGTGGTTATTGAAGTGTAACACAAAGAAGTTTCTTCCTTGTTATTGGGACAGTTCCGGATTCTGATTGTGGCAACGGCTATAGAAATCCACAAATGTGGTAACACTTCAAATTTTACCCCCTAAAAAGAGTGTATGTGAAGAAAGACTGGTAAAACCAAATAAGGTCTGTATGTGAGTAAACAGCATTGAATCATTGTGAATTTTCTGGATTTGACGTGTTACTATGGTTATAGGAGATACTATCACTGGGGTGATATTAGGTACCCAGAAACTCTTTGCAATATTTTCTGTAACTTCTTGTCTTAAACACTTACAAATTAAATTGTTAGAAAGACAATATAGGACATATTTTAGTTTTAAAACAATTTAATAATTTATAAAGGTAGCCTCCTACATTTATAGGTAGGACAGCAAGGTTGAAGAAAATCAGCTGAACTGGAAGTTGGTATAAGAAAGCTTTTGGCTCAGTGAGATCATTCTGGGCACACCCCCTCCAGTCAACACAGGCTTATGTGCATATGTGTACACACACACACACATACACACGGACACACAGCCACTTAGATTTCAGTATTTTTCCATGGCTCCTAGTATTCTCTTTCCAGCCACCTAAGGGTTTTCTTCTTAGCATTAGGAAAGATCTCTCGGGAGATTTCTTCTTTTCCTATCGGCGATCTGACCCATTTAACTTCTCCTTCATCTCCTAACCGTTTTAAAGTCTATAATTAAAAAAGAAAATTGGCTGTGCTTTGCAGCTTGTGAGGTCTTAGTTCCCTGACGGGAGATCAAACCCAGGACCTCCTCAGTAAAAGCATGGAGTGGAGTTCTAACCACTTTTCTTGTCCCCATAAAATTCTAGCCTCCATTTCTAATAGTAATACTGCTGGCAGCCTATTTGACATCCATCTCAAGATATGCTAGAGTGAGAGAGCACACACTGAAGCCTGGCTCAGCAGTAAGTGATGTCAGACAGAAGAGGCAGTCTAGAGGTGCTTGATCTCACCGCCACACGTCCTTTGGAAGGCTGGGGAGCATGGCTCCAGGAAGGTCTGAAGAGACACAGCAGGTAAGTAGAGAGTTGGAAGACAGGCAAGGAGTGGTGAGAAGTCATCCCATTTATGACAGCATGGTGTGGTCAGTCACTGCGGTCCTGTCCAACTCTGCGACTCCATGGACTGCAGCCCGCCAGGCCCCTCTGTCCGTGGGATTCTTCAGGCAAGAACACTGGAGTGGGTGGCCATGCCCTCCTCCAGGGGATCTCCCCCACCCAGGGATCAAACCCAGGTCTCCCACATGGCAGATGGATTCTTTACCATCTGAGCCACATTATCCAGCTCAGATCCTTCAATGATCATTCAGGTTGGGACTGAGAAAAGAGAAGAGCATTCAAGAGAAAAGAAGGAACAGAAGGAAGAGAAAACTTCTTATAACCGAAGACTCTATTCCCACCTTTTTATGGGGCTAGAGGGAAAAGGGGTCAAGGGTGGTAGACCCAATTCTGAGGCTGCTGGGATAGGGAACAGGGAGAGTTCAGTAGGTGCTGATGACTCTGTGGATCCAGTCTGTATAGCGAGAAACCTTGGTATAGTAGCCAACGTCTCCTCTCAGAACACAGCCCTGTGACCAGGATAAGATCCCCTGGAGCGATTTTGGCACAGGATTGGGACAGCAAGCACTTCCTGTTAGAAAGAGGAGAGATGAGTCAGGCACAGTAGCCAGAACAAAGATAAGCTAGTACCTAGTGCCCATCTGAGGAGCCCAGACAGAAAGATTCAGGTGATGAGGGTTGGGAGAGATGTCTGGTGGCCATCTGGGACCCAACCCATCACTCAGCCTAGGCTACATCAGAGGACGCCATAGAGAAAGGAAACACTCAGGTGTCTCCACACTCACATTCATGTTCATTCAGGATTGGTTCTTCCTGGACCGTATTTACCTCAATCTCTTCTTGGATGTAAATAGGAAACTGGATTGTGTTGAAGGAGATATGTGGACCCCCGAACAGTGTCCCAGAACAAACTTGGAAGGGCTCAAGGGGAAAAGAATTACCTTACACGTGTGTTTGCTCTCCAGAGACAATCCTGCACAGAACATGTTCTCTGTGATTTTAACAGGTGTTTTTCCTATAGGAGAATCTTTACAGTATTCGTTAGGGAAGCAAGAGACAGTCTGGTTTATCTTGACATCAGGTTTTTCCTCTGAGCACACGCACACACACGGGCGAGGGGTGGGGTGGAGAGAGAGAGAGTTAATTTTTCTTTGATCCTTCACACATTCATCTCCCTCTCTTCTCTCCTTCCCTCCCTCTTACCTGTAATTAACCTCTCTGTCATTCAATGAAAGAAAAATAAATTGAAAGGGAAACAGAGAAGAAAACAGATGAAATGAGAAAGCCAGTATCTGGTTCCAGTGCTGGGCACTGTGTGCCTTGGAATTGGACATGCCTGGCTTTACTTGTGAATGCTGTGAGCTTCTAAAGAATGAGCCACATTCAGCATCCCCAGCAGGATGACCCTCCAACCCCTTCCTCACCCATACACTACCCCCCTTCACTTGCATCTGAATGAGAAATGAGTCAAAAGTACAGGATTCCAGAGACCTCCAGCCATCCATAGCCATGTTATCCCTTATATGATAAGGTCTGTCCTATGACCAATTTGGCCTCAATTCCACATTCATAAAATTAGAAGTTAAGAAGTATAAGTCCTCAGGACCCTAACAGCTCTCTTCACCTCTAATAATTCAGTGATATGACAACCCTCACAGAGTGGGCAGCCAGGGAACACTAAGAGTCCGTCTTGAGGGTCACTCACCAGAATTCTGCCATGACCAGCCCCAGCCAAAAGCAGTGCAGTTGTCCATCCCGTCGGTCGTGGGACTGGGCAGAGCTGCCAGTTTTACCTGGTCATTGAGCTTTAGGGGGTGTGTCAGCTTGATGAGCACTATGTCATGCTCAGCAGAATCCTGCTTGAAACTTGGATGTGGGATGACAAGCATGGGTCTTAAGCTCTCCATCCTTTTTTGGAACTGCTCATCGAAAATAGCAATCTCCATCTCAAGAAATCTGGAACAGGCCATGAAGGATGAGCAGAGGAAACAGATATTATTCTATTGTTCATCTTGCATCATCCTACCAGGGATTCTAACTCATAACCACCAGGATCTATGTCCAGCCTCCTTCCAGCCACTTTTTAGGTTTGAGAGTTCCCCCATGCAAGTCTCTTCAGGGTTGAGCCACCCCAGTGACAAAGAGTGGGGCCTGCCTCTCACTCCAGGACCCCATCACTCACGGTAAGAAGCAGTGTGCTGCAGTGAGAACCCACTGTTTGTGGATCAGGGTCCCCAGACAAGTGTCCGTCTCTGAATTCAGGAAAACCAAACAGGTTGATTCATTTTGGACATTTTCCTGATAGAATTGCTTGACTGAGTCTGCCTGTTTTGCTGTTGGTGTTCCGGTTGTTGTTACTGCTGTCAGATGAGGAGAGGAAAGCAGAATCTCAGAGGCAGGGGCAGACTTTCCAGAGGATGGAAGTCTGGAATGTTTTGTGTGGAAGTGCTTTGAAATGGTCTGTCTGGCTTTGGTGTTTCAGGGACTGTTAAACTATTTCAGAACCCTTCTGTTAATTTCCCCCTGGACCTCCCTCTGTGTTTGTGTCCTCCCTCTCACTCACACTTCCTCTCCCTTCCTTTCTTCTTTCTTCTCCTCAAACAACCTTCTTAGTTATATAGCAAAATCACATTTTTTTTTTTGGTGCCAATATCCTCCCTCTATTGCATGAAGTCTCATCTCAATGTAAATCTTCTCTTGTGCTCATGGAGCCAAGAGGAAAGCCAGTGGACTCTAGTTACCTCTGAGAGTTCTAGGAAACTACCAATCCCGGAGGTCCTGATCTCTTAACCTTCTGATGATCACTTGTGAAAGTCGTTCAGTCATGTCCAACTTTGTGCAACCCCATGGACTGTACAGTCTATGGAATTCTCCAGGCCAGAATACTGGAGTGGGTGGCCTTTCCTTTCTCCAGGGGATCTTCCCAACCCAGGGATTGAACTCAGGTCTCCTGCGTTGCACACGGATTCTTTCCCAGCTGAGCTACCCTTGTTATCTATACCCATTTCCTACTCTTTCTTCCAATATGACCTTTTCAAAATTTTAAGCCAAAATAGGAATCTGCACTCACTAGCCACGGTCAGAATAGTGAAGACTAGAAGGAAGCTGTTCATGCTGCTGTCTCCACGCCCTCTTCCAGAAAGAAGACCTGGGAAGGGAGTGAATTACCAACCAGCCTGAGGCTCAGGGAGCTTTGCAAGGGGAGAAATTACACAAAGGGGTG
Organism: Madoqua kirkii; assembly: GCA_006408675.1. Lineage (NCBI taxonomy): Eukaryota > Metazoa > Chordata > Mammalia > Artiodactyla > Bovidae > Madoqua > Madoqua kirkii. Next base: position 11,352 of record SJYC01121540.1, read on the forward strand.
AGGTTCAAGGGAGCAAGTGACTCTGAACTAAGGGAGGATGGCATCAGAGGGAAGAAAGACAGTGCCTGTCTCTCTAGAGGGCCTGCCCTCCCCCCAAAGCATGGGCAATTTATCCAAGGTGAGATTCCTGACCCCCAGGGGGAGGTACTGGAAGCCAAGACCTTTGCTCTCCTTTATTGGAAAAGAGAAATCTCAGCCGGCCAGTCCTGTCTGCCCTAATCTACTAGTGATTCTTCAGCCCCCTGTTGCCCTTAGGTTTACTCACCTGTCCTCACTCAGCGTGGTTGATCACTTCCTCTCTGTGTGACATTCACCAGCACTTAACTTAAAAATAAACTCATTTTTTTTTTGGTGCCAATATCCTCCCTCTATTGCATGAAGTCTCATCTCAATGTAAATCTTCTCTTGTGCTCATGGAGCCAAGAGGAAAGCCAGTGGACTCTAGTTACCTCTGAGAGTTCTAGGAAACTACCAATCCCGGAGGTCCTGATCTCTTAACCTTCTGATGATCACTTGTGAAAGTCGTTCAGTCATGTCCAACTTTGTGCAACCCCATGGACTGTACAGTCTATGGAATTCTCCAGGCCAGAATACTGGAGTGGGTGGCCTTTCCTTTCTCCAGGGGATCTTCCCAACCCAGGGATTGAACTCAGGTCTCCTGCGTTGCACACGGATTCTTTCCCAGCTGAGCTACCCTTGTTATCTATACCCATTTCCTACTCTTTCTTCCAATATGACCTTTTCAAAATTTTAAGCCAAAATAGGAATCTGCACTCACTAGCCACGGTCAGAATAGTGAAGACTAGAAGGAAGCTGTTCATGCTGCTGTCTCCACGCCCTCTTCCAGAAAGAAGACCTGGGAAGGGAGTGAATTACCAACCAGCCTGAGGCTCAGGGAGCTTTGCAAGGGGAGAAATTACACAAAGGGGTGAGGTTCAAGGGAGCAAGTGACTCTGAACTAAGGGAGGATGGCATCAGAGGGAAGAAAGACAGTGCCTGTCTCTCTAGAGGGCCTGCCCTCCCCCCAAAGCATGGGCAATTTATCCAAGGTGAGATTCCTGACCCCCAGGGGAGGTACTGGAAGCCAAGACCTTTGCTCTCCTTTATTGGAAAAGAGAAATCTCAGCCGGCCAGTCCTGTCTGCCCTAATCTACTAGTGATTCTTCAGCCCCCTGTTGCCCTTAGGTTTACTCACCTGTCCTCACTCAGCGTGGTTGATCACTTCCTCTCTGTGTGACATTCACCAGCACTTAACTTAAAAATAAACTCCCTCCTCTATGAGATACAGGCCCCCTTCACCTAGCCCGCTGAGGCCTCTCACGTGTCACACTGATCCTTGTCATGTGAGGACCTTTGCCCTCGGGTCACACTGGCCCTACCCCCCCTGTCATCCTCATGTCACACTGTCCTCATCTCCTGAAATCATGGGCTTTTAGGTCTCTTGGTTTGGCTCCCACATACACCTGAGCATCTCCCATCAGTAACCCACAGGCACCTACCTCTGCCCTGATCGGAATACCGTCTTCTCCTGTCAAATGTCCCTTGACTTCCTTCTTCAAAGGTCATCTATGCATGCCCTGGCTAGAAGCAAGGACTGGCTCCTCCTCTAGCGTGTGGTCAAATGGTGGTCCTGATCGGCTGTGAATGTTTAGCTGTACTTTCTGAGTTCGTAGCCATAAATGAGGTTTCCCACTCACTCTCTGATCTCTGATCTGGCCACACCACTAACTACACTGAGGAACACCTCGCCTCTCTGCTCTCCATCTACACTAATTCTTGTCTGATACTCACTGAGCTCCACTTGTTCAGACTGGATTTTGAGAGCCCTCAGGTTCCAATTTGAGTCCCCTCCTCCAGTCCCTTTAACCCTCAACCCAGAATAGTAATTGGAAGGACTGATACTGAAGATGGAGTGCCAGTACTCTGGCCACCTGACACATGGCCAGAGGATTGGAGAAGACCAGCTCGTTGGGAAAGGCCCTGATGCTGGGAAGATTGAAGGCAGAAGGGGAAGGGGACAATGAGACGGTTGGATGGCATCACGGGATCAATGAACATGACCTTTAGCAAGCTCTGGGAGATAGTGAAGGACAGAGAAGTCTGGTGTGCTGCAGTTCATGGGGTCACAAAGAGTCGAACATGACTGAGGGAATGAACAGCAATAACTGCCAACCCCCAGATGGTTTCCTGGAGCATTCTTTTTCTTTTTCCTCTATTGTGGACTTTCTACTGTAGGCCAGCCAGTTTTCTCAGTGCTTTTTCCTTTCCATTATTGAACGTGCTTCCTTTCATTCTTTGGTTCATTGTACAAACATATTTGGGGGCAGTTACTTTACCTACTCTTTGTCAGGGAATCTGCCCCTGCCCCAAACCCTTGCTGCACGGCTCAAGATTGGATGTCAGAAGGCCAGGAACGGAATCCTTAGAGATTCTCCTGGGTGAAAGTAGCTCTACTTTGGTGTCCAATCCTGGTTCTTCCTTACCTGGGTCTGACACTTCCACACTCATAGCTCATTCTATCAGACCCTCACATACTTCTGGAAGGTCTCAGACTCAAGCAGCTCTACTTACCTGGTTCATAACACCTTGACGTCCTTAAGGACAGGATTTATATCTGATTTAACAATGTGCCTCCAGACCCTAGCACAATACCTGGCACCACACAGATTTTACACACACACACACACACACACACACACACACACAACTTCTTAAAATGAATGAGTGAATACCACTTTTTGTTTCTCTTTTGACTTAAAACCCTCAGCAACCTGCAACACTGGCCTGACTCCAGGGAATCTGCACTCCCTGACTTGATTTAGGCCATTTCTTTGTGAGTTGTAGTGGGAATAGTATTCCTAGATCATGGTCTTTGATTAAACCAAGGATGAGGTACTAGATGGACGTCATTGACTTGAGATTTAATCTTTTCTTCTTTTAAAAGTTTAATTGCAGTATAATGACATACAATAACTACATGTGTTTCAAGTGTAAAATTTGGTAAATTAATGAGCATGTTCCCAAAAGATTCCCTCTGTCCCTTAGTAATGCCTTCTTCTGTCCCTCTCAACCACCACCTTTTCACCAGGCAACTACTAATCTGGTTTCTGTCACTATAGGTTCAGTTACACTTTCTAGAATTTTAGATAAATAGAATCACACAATGTGCTTTCTTTTTTTAAAATCTGGCTACTTTCACTCAGCATAATTAATCTGAGATTCATAGATGCTATTGTGTAACCATAGAATTCATTTATTTTCATTGCTGAGTGATATTCCATTGTATTGGTTTCCCAAATTTTGGTAATTTATTTACCCATTTATTAACACTTGGGTTGTTTCCAGTTTGGGGCTGCTACAAATAAAACTTGTATGAAATCACAATATATGTACATCTTTATGTAGACATATGCTTCCTTTTTTCTTGGGCAAATAACGAGAGGTGAAAAGGACTGGATTATGTATAGTAGGTGATGGTTTAACTTTTAAAAGAATGGCCAAATTATTTTCCGAAGTATTTTACATTCTCACCGTAAGTGTATCAGAGTTCAAGTTCTTCTGTATCATCACAAACATTTGATGTACTCAGTCTTTAAAAAAAATTTTTTTAATTGAGATATAATTGACAGATAACATTGTATTAGTTTTATGTATACAGTGTGCTGAGTCTTTTAATTTCAGCTATCCTAATAACTGTGAAAGAGTGTTTATTTTGGTTTTAATTTGCAATTCCCTAATGACTAATGCTGATGAACATCTTTACACGAATTTGTCATTCGTGTATCTTTTTTTGATAGTATGTTCAAATCCATTAAAAATTGGATTCTTCTCTTGTAATTGAGATGTGAAAGTTTTAAAAACACATCTTCTAGATGGGAATCCTTCAATGCTTCCAGAAGCTGGAGAAATGGACTCCTCTGGGTCCATCCACATGCCTCATCCCTAGAATCAATTATTTTCAATTTTCTAACCTTTCTCTTTCCAAACTCCAAAGTAAGCAGCCACACTCTTCATTACTGACATGTGTCCCATGCATATTTTTATTTCAGCTGCTTTTCTTTCCACACAAGGTAGATGACCAGGTAAACCACAGATCTCTTCCTACTGGAAAATTTCCCTTTCACCAATGTCTTCTAGGACCATGCTTGAATGGGGTTATAATGTAGCAGTCCATTTCTGACTTTACACATACCAACCAGACCCATGTGTATACCAAGCACAGGTTTTTTCTTTTCCAAGACCTTGTCGTAAGGGAAGGCAGGGAATCTCCCTGCCTCCCACACCTGAAATGAGCATACATGTGAATTGAGGAAGGGGCAACAGTGGCCTGGTGGCGGATGACACAGGAATCTGAGCCATCCGCTCTCGCAGCTTCCTTGTCCTCTGGCCTGCTCAGGACCGATCCTACATGTGCCCCTTCTGTCCTGCTAGAATTCTGCCGGGGCCCACGTGATGTTATGATTTAGTGGGTCTGATAGAACACACCTTACGATGAACAATTCTGGTGTCATTGTCACTGGATATTCCAAGATCAAGTTCTCTGTCTCTACCAGGGCACAGTAGCACATTAGGAACTACTTTTTGAATGGTCTCTACTGCAAGTGATTCTCTTACTAGGGCCACATAATTTCTTTCCCCATCACAGATATCTCTAATAGCATAGTTCTGCTGGGCTATATGACTCAAGGAGCAGGACTCCTTGCACCATAACCTGAGACTTCTTCAGAGCTTTTTCCTATCCTGGACCCCACTCGGGAAACGGTTCAATGCAGTATTTCCCAGTGTTGAAGACACCCACTCCAGAATCCCAAGAGCCCACTGGGTACTATGCTTCTTCTCAGTGCTGGGGTGTCTGGCGTGTTCCAGTCCACTGAACAGTGAGAACAACCACTGAAACTTCTTTGCATGTATAAGCACATGCTTCTTGACAAAGCCTCTAACATTCTTGCCACAGCTTCATCACTTGTTCTGATTAACCTGATGGAGTAGTTATCTGTTGCTCTCTTTGAAATTACACATCAGGTTAAAACAGTAAATGTTTATTATCTCACAGTTTTTGCAAGGCAGGAATTCAGGAGTGGCGTACCTGAGTGATTCTGGCTCAGGATCTCTGGTGAGGTTACAGGCAAGTTGCTGAGTCATCTGAAGGCTTGACTGGGCTAGAGGATATGCTTTTATTTAATACAATGGCTCACTTAAACGGGTTTTGGCAGCAGGACTTAGTTCCTTTGCATATGAATCTCTCTGTAGGGCTACTTCAGATTCCTTATCACAAGGAACCTGACTCCTCTCAGAGCAGGTGATCCGAGAGAGAGAGCAAGGAATGGAGCTGAATGTCTCAGAAGCCACACATCATCTCGCTGCACCACTCTGTCTGTTGGTCACTAAGTCCAGTCCATGGAGAAAGTGATGACACCACACTCCGGTACTCTTGCCTGGAAAATCCCATGGGCAGAGGAGCCAGAAAGGCTACAGGGGGTTGCTGAGGGTCAGACATGACTGAGTGACTTCACTTTCACTTTTCACTTTCATGCATTGGAGAAGGAAATGGCAACCCACTCCAGTGTTCTTGCCTGAGGAATCCTGGGGACGGGATTCCTGCCGTCTATGGGGTCGCACAGTTGGAAGTGATTTAGCAGCAGCAGCAGCAAGTCCAGTCCACATTCAAGGGAAGAAAAATTAAGCTCCACCTCTTGAAGGAAGAGATACCAACGGATTTGTGGGCATACTTGCAAACCACCACGTGTGATATCTCTGCTGTAGTGGATCTCTGTGATGATAAGCAGGTTATCCAGATGGTCCAGGTTTCTTAGAGCGCTCTCATGACTGAAGGAAAAAGAAAACGTCTGCGTTATTAATGGGCCTCTGTTACCTTTTCTTGTGCTGTGCTGACCTTAGTCCTGCTCAGCTGTGTCTTGACTCTTTGTGACTCTGTGTACTGTAGCCCACCAGGCTTCTCTGTCCATGGGGATTCTCCAGGCAAGAATACTGAAGTGGGTTGCCATGCCCTCCTCCAGGGGATCTTGCCAGTCCAGGGATCAGACCCAGGTATCCCGCACTGCAAGCAGATTCTGTGCCGTCTGAGCCACCAGGAAAGCCCAAGATTGCTGGAGTGGGTAGTCTATCCCTTCTGCAGGGGTCTTCCCAACCCAGGAATCGAAGCGGGGTGTCCTGTATTGCAGGCAGATCCTTTACCAGCTGAGCTACCAGGGAAGCCCCCCTTTTCTTGATAGGAGTGGAAATAAAGGCATTTACAAGTCAACACAAGGTACCTGAGGCCATATTAATGTGTTCCAGCAGAGATATTACATCTGGCATAGCAACTGTAACTAGGGCAACTATGCGGTTGAGTTTAGTGTTCTCCAGGATCAGACAATTTTGTCAGGGCAAGACTGGTGAATTAAATGGGGATAAATGAAAAATATCATCCTATATTCTTCAGATATTAAAGGGTAGCACTAATCTTTGCCACTTTCCCCAAGATGTGATACTGTTTTCAATTTATTATCCCAGTGAGGGAGCAAATGTTAGGTATTTCACTTGGTCTTCCCAACTAATACAGCTTTTATCCCATAGTACAAGGGATCTTGTACTGGAGGTTCTGCCAGTTACCAAGCACATCCATTCCAATTACTCTTGGGGGACCCAGAGAAATGAACTCTTCCTATCCTAGTTTTCTCCATGGCATTTATCACCATCTAACCTAGCACATATCACACTTACTCATTTTTATTTATTGTCTATCTTCCCAATGGATATAATTTCTGCAAGGGAAGGCTCTTTTGCCTTTTTAAAAACTGAATTATTTCCAGTGTCTACATCATGCCTAATATGTCACAGAAACTTTATAGTTCTAGCACGTAGCAGTCTGTAAATATTTGCTGGGTGAAAGAAGAGTGACTCTTAATATGAATTTATTTTTGCTATTCTTATAATTGCTCCTAAGATTTTCCCATCTCTTCCAGTAAGAATGAATTCAAATGTTAAGTGTTCACTTTGGAGCAAATTAGGGAAAGGCTCCCACAAGAGGATCAGAGATGACCGCTAATCCCCCAGTGGTCCTGTGGACCAGTGTATGTGTAGGTGATGAAAGGGGGAAGACAGGCCACGAAGGACACCAAGGTTCTCAATACCTTCTATGTCTCTCTTCCCCCAGTGTGGTTGAAGTGTACATGTTTAATGTCCTATGTTTTCCAGTGGTAATTATTGGTGTTTTGAGCCTCTTAAAATGGAATTGCTTGTTTTTAAAAAATTGAATTAGTTGTAAAATTTTAAATACTTTCAGACTTTCTTTTGAAAACTTGGAAGATCTGGCTATTGCCAAGTTTTCTGATGCTTAGAATTAGAGACTCATTTCAGATGGGACATATACTTTTGTATTTTATCACAGTTCTCATCACTCCTTTTGTCTTTTTGATACTAAGGCTAAATGACTGTTGTCATTCATCAATATATGAATAGGATCATTTTTCTTAAAGAAGAAAGTGATATAGTTTTATATCCAAGTCCATATAAAAACTGGGAAAAATGAAATGTAGACAGAGAGAAGTATACATTTCAAGAGAAATGGAAGAATGTTTATAGAACGTAAGAGAGCACAAAGATCATTCCTAAGCATTTATTACATAACATGCAAACATAGGTGGGAACACAGCATGCAATTCAAGATATAGGGGCTAGTGTCTGCAATCCTTTTTAATCCAATAAGAAAGAATAAACAGTATAGTCTACTTAATTTGTAAGGTATTAAATTGTTTTTAAAAGAAAACCTATAATTCCCATTACTATGCACATCAATTTTTTATTTCTTTTCTTTCCAGGTCGATATCAACCCCCCAAGATCTGTACTATCTCACTCCAACTCCCAGATTTTGCCCTTTGGAAATGGAACTACAGTGGGAATCAGTGCTAGTCCATATGCTTAATAACGGTAGCTTCCTTACTTACATGAAGAAAACTTTTGCTGTTCTAGTTCAGAAGAGAGTTAATCTCACCTAAGGACCTTTATTTTCTTCAATTCTAATGTCAGGGGTGGGGGCTGGGGTGGGTTCAGTTCAATAGCTCAGTCATGTCCGACTCTTTGCAACCCCATGAACTGCCCTGTCCATCACCAACTCCCAGACTCCACCCAAACCCGTGTCCATCGAGTCAGTGATGCCATCCAGCCATCTCATCCTCTGTCGTCCCCTTCTCCTCCTTCCTTCAATCTTTCCCAGCATCAGGGTCTTTTCCAATGAGTCACTTCTTTGCATGAGGTGGCCAAAGTATTGGGAGCTTCAGCTTCAACATCAGTTCTACCAATGAACACCCAGGACTGATCTCCTTTAGGATGCACTGGTTGGCTCTCCTTGCAGTCCTAGGGACTCTCAAGAGTCTTCTCCAGCACCACAGTTCAAAAGCATCAATTCTTCAGCCCTCAGCTTTCTTCACAGTCCAACTCTCACATCCATACATGACTACTGGAAAAACCACAGCCTTGACTAGACGGACCTTTGTTGGCAAAATAATGTCTCTGCTTTTTAATATGCTATCTAGGTTGGTCATAACTTTCCTTCCAAGGAATAAGCGTCTTTTAATTTCATGGCTGCAGTCACCATCTGCAGTGATTTTGGAGCCCAGAAAAATAAAGTCAGCCACTGTTTCTACTATTTCTCCATCTATTTCCCATGAAGTGATGGCATAATCTTAGTTTTTTGAATGTTGAGCTTTAAGCCAACTCTTTCACTCTCCTCTTTCACCTTCATCAAGAGGCTCTTTAGTTCTTCTTCATTTTCTGCCATGAGGGTGGCGGCATCTGCCTATCTGAGGTTATTGATATTTCTCCCAGCAATCTTGATTCCAGCTTGTGCTTCTTCCAGCCCAGCATTTCTCATGTTGTATTCTGTGTATAAGTTAAATAAGCAGGGTGACAATATACAGCCCTGATGTACTCCTTTTCCTATGTAGAACCAGTTCTTTGTTCCATATCCAGTTCTAACTGTTGCTTCCTGACCTGCATACAGGTTTCTCAAGAGAGCTTCCGTGGTGGCTCAGATGGGGGCGGGTAGGAAGGGATTTATCCTTCCAGTTGCTTTTCAGTTGATGGTTTTAGGATCCAATAACTGTAATTGCAACAATAAAAGTAAAATTTCAGGTTAGTAGTTTGAATTCTGAGATGTTTTTAGCTAGAAAATATGCATAATGACTAGAAAAATGTAACAACACCAGGTAAAATTATTCAGATGTTTTATTCAAAGGCCAGACACAAATCTATCATAATATGGGCATTTAGCTAAGCTTAAATAGTAATTAGATTATGGTGCATAGCTGTCAAACTCTTGTAAGGAAGCAAGAGTGTTCTTATATCTCTCTGAATCCTTCTATCACCTTTTCCATCTTCATTTAAATCAATTTTAAAGATAAAGGATCACTGAGCCCAATATTCATTGATAGCCAAGCAGGCAGCTTTTAGGTGTGAACCAGATTGGGGATGACTCACTGGAAGCCAAATGTTCGTATGGAAAGCTCCCCCTGAAATGGCATGAAAGCAAATATTTATAAATGTTAAAAAAGCATTGTGGAACCCTTGGGAGGAAGGGTTAAAGTACTGCCACACATTCCTAATTACACCATTTTGATAAAACACTGCTTGCTACCATGGAGGCTGGCCCAAGCCTTATGCCTTTCAGAAACAAGGTTACTATAATTGGTATGACTGTCTTGACTCACAGTACTTCTTATTTTGAAGTATAATTCTATTTTGATAACCTCAGCCCAATCTGTATTTTGAATGCGTTGAAAAATTCATATGCTACTTGTGAAAATGTTCAGTTTCCTATAGATAGGTCTCTCAGTTGCAATCTACACAAGGGTCGCAAGAAAAGAGTGGTTAAAAATGGAAACATTTCTTGTTGAGCAAATATTTACCTTAAATTGTATAAGTATATATTTAAATTCTGCACCATGATGTTGACTGTTGTATTAAATGCCTTTCTTTACCCTCTCAAACAAATAAAAAACAATTGTTTTTATTCTGATAGATATTTTTGGTACATACCAGTTTCCTGTTACACTTAGGCTAGAACCCATGACTCAAACGATCTGGGTCCATGGGAAGTCAGCTCCTGCTAGAAATGCTCTGAAGTGAAGGTGATGGGAGTGGTGCTTTTCTGTCTGGTCCTGATTTGAAAAGGAACCAAGGAATGAAGAGGCCAAGAGGCCAGTCCTCCTGCAAAGCCGAACTACCTGCCCTTTTCCTATGACCCCTATGAGCGTTCCTAGGTCTGTTGGCACATTTCAAAAGGGACATTGAGTCAGCCAGGCAGTGACAGCTGAACTCACTGAACTTAGTGAAGTGAAGGTCCCTCAGTCGTGTCCAAATGTTTGTGATCCCATGAACTATACAGTCCATGGAATTCTCCAGGCCTGAATACTGGAGTGGGTAGCCTTTCCCTTCTCCAGGGGATCATCCCAGCCCAGGGAGTAAATCCATTTCTCCTGCATTGCAGGCGGATTCTTTACCAGCTGAGCCACAAGGGAAGCCCCCTGAAGTTAGCAGCAGCACTTTTAAAGAATTTTGTCTTGTTTATGGGTCAAAAACTCAGTCTATATAACAAAAGTATATCAGAGAAGGAATAAAGGTGTAGTATCAAAGAAAAAAAAAAAACACTTTGTCTTGTATCCAAGACATCAATAACAACTCCTTTCAGTCATGCCTGTGTTGTATATGTTAATAAGGTGGCTCTTGGCAGGCACATGCATGGAACCGCCATTAAATTCCCTAAATAATAAAGTTCAGGGAGCTCCCTAGCGAGTGAGCGCATCGAGGTGCTGGGGGGGTGGTGGTGTTCCTAGAGGCTGTGTGCCATCACCCCCTGCGACAATCCTAGACCTTGTCTAGTACACTTCTTCCAGTTGGTTGTTTTTGAGTTGTCTGCTTTTTCATAAACTGGTCATAGCAGGTAAACTATTTATGATTTCCGTGAGCTGCTCAAACAAATTATGAAACCTGATGGGGGATGAAATGGGAATGCTCGATTTAGAGCCTGTCAGTCAGAAGCACAGGTGCCCTGGGACTTGAGACCACTGTCTAAAGAGAGGATAGTCTTGTAGGAATGAGTCCTTAACCTGTGGGGTCTGCACTGACCGGTTGCTACTGTCAGAACTAAACTGTGGGGCACCTCGTTGATATCTGGGGAGTTGGAAAATTGGTTAGTGTGAGGAAAACATCCCATAGATTTGGTGTCAGAAGTATTCTTAGCAAAAAACAGTTCATTGTGCTTTTATGATTTCAGTAAGCTAGAATATGTATCAGGTTTGCCAAATCCGTGTGAACAAACATACATGGAGGTTCTAGTCATCTCCTGGGTACATCAGACAAGACTCAGCTGACTCACAGATACATGGAAATAGATCAAACAAGTAGCATGTGTTTGAAGGAACACTTTAGTTAGACAAGGAGTGGGGACTTTTTGACAGTCGTTTTAAATGTGAGTCAGAGTGTAGGTCTGAGTGGGTGAGCGTGTGGGTGGATGCATCTGTGGGTGTCAGAAAGAGACAGCCAGGGATAGGTGGCTGCAGTTCCCTAGCTAGTAAAATGACTCTAATAGTAAGATAAATTTAAAAGCACAGAGCTCCACAGAGCCCTTTAAAATAGTTTTAGACACATGATGTCTACGGACAGGCTTATTTAAAATACCAATCGCTTCCCACAAAGAGTTTAAATTACTCCCTCCTTAGACAATACCAGACAATTTCCATTTACCACTTATTTGAAATTTGGTAATTATCACAAATGAAACCCTAACTTACATTGCTAGTAGTCAAAACCATTTAAAAATGGGAAAATTGAGATAATTGGGCTGCATTTCTTATCTAGAAAGTGACCTTCAGCTGTTCACAGACCAAGAAATGATAGCAAATAACTTCCACAGAAATAGGAGCTAAAGAAGGAGGGCTTTATTTATTTACAGCTGTAACAAGATGGTTTCTGATATACTTATCTGCATGAAATAAATAGGTAATACAAAGATGTAAAAAGACAGGGAATAGGTGATATAATTTCTTGCCTGCTTTTCCTGGAGAATAATGATAATGGTGAAGTGAAATCTATGCACAGAGACTTTATTTGACAAACAATTTACAGATGTTCACTGTTTTGGGCAATTCTATGATGACATTTCTAGACCCTGGCAAGTGTGAATCTACGGGCAAGTCCAGAACTCAAAAAAGCTACAAACAGCATCACTGGAGACTAAATGAACTAGGCCCAGAATGACAGAGATGATGGCTCAGCAGGCGCAGGACAGGTGGCCACACAGCGCACAGCTCCCGCATCAGAGCCTCTGTGACGCGCCTCCCTGCGGTGCTCGCTTGTAGAATGACAACCCGCATCTGCCCTCAAGGCTCTAGCTCACAGGCACTGTTTGTGCCAGGTCACTGGAGGAAACAATGACTAATGCTTCATTCATCAACAATGACTTTCTTTCAAAACAAAAATCTTTTCCTAACTATAAAAATAATGCATGATCATTATTTTAAAATTCAGATAGAAGAGAAAAGCAGCATTCAATGAGTTTTGGAGAATTCATTTAAAGCCATTAGATACCAAAGGAGTATAAAGGGTCTGTGCTTCATCTCATATTCCTTTGTAAACTTACTTCTCTACTCCTTGCCACACATCACTTTTCATGATTAATTGATGGAGAACAAGTGATACAATGTACTTGCCTAGCAGGGCAATCTGTCTATATACTATTATTGCTTCTCACATACTGAATCAATAACAACTCCTTTCAGTCATGCCTGTGTTGTATATGTTAATAAGGTGGCTCTTGGCAGGCACATGCATGGAACCGCCATTAAATTCCCTAAATAATAAAGTTCAGGGAGCTCCCTAGCGAGTGAGCGCATCGAGGTGCTGGGGGGGTGGTGGTGTTCCTAGAGGCTGTGTGCCATCACCCCCTGCGACAATCCTAGACCTTGTCTAGTACACTTCTTCCAGTTGGTTGTTTTTGAGTTGTCTGCTTTTTCATAAACTGGTCATAGCAGGTAAACTATTTATGATTTCCGTGAGCTGCTCAAACAAATTATGAAACCTGATGGGGGATGAAATGGGAATGCTCGATTTAGAGCCTGTCAGTCAGAAGCACAGGTGCCCTGGGACTTGAGACCACTGTCTAAAGAGAGGATAGTCTTGTAGGAATGAGTCCTTAACCTGTGGGGTCTGCACTGACCGGTTGCTACTGTCAGAACTAAACTGTGGGGCACCTCGTTGATATCTGGGGAGTTGGAAAATTGGTTAGTGTGAGGAAAACATCCCATAGATTTGGTGTCAGAAGTATTCTTAGCAAAAAACAGTTCATTGTGCTTTTATGATTTCAGTAAGCTAGAATATGTATCAGGTTTGCCAAATCCGTGTGAACAAACATACATGGAGGTTCTAGTCATCTCCTGGGTACATCAGACAAGACTCAGCTGACTCACAGATACATGGAAATAGATCAAACAAGTAGCATGTGTTTGAAAGGAACACTTTAGTTAGACAAGGAGTGGGGACTTTTTGACAGTCGTTTTAAATGTGAGTCAGAGTGTAGGTCTGAGTGGGTGAGCGTGTGGGTGGATGCATCTGTGGGTGTCAGAAAGAGACAGCCAGGGATAGGTGGCTGCAGTTCCCTAGCTAGTAAAATGACTCTAATAGTAAGATAAATTTAAAAGCACAGAGCTCCACAGAGCCCTTTAAAATAGTTTTAGACACATGATGTCTACGGACAGGCTTATTTAAAATACCAATCGCTTCCCACAAAGAGTTTAAATTACTCCCTCCTTAGACAATACCAGACAATTTCCATTTACCACTTATTTGAAATTTGGTAATTATCACAAATGAAACCCTAACTTACATTGCTAGTAGTCAAAACCATTTAAAAATGGGAAAATTGAGATAATTGGGCTGCATTTCTTATCTAGAAAGTGACCTTCAGCTGTTCACAGACCAAGAAATGATAGCAAATAACTTCCACAGAAATAGGAGCTAAAGAAGGAGGGCTTTATTTATTTACAGCTGTAACAAGATGGTTTCTGATATACTTATCTGCATGAAATAAATAGGTAATACAAAGATGTAAAAAGACAGGGAATAGGTGATATAATTTCTTGCCTGCTTTTCCTGGAGAATAATGATAATGGTGAAGTGAAATCTATGCACAGAGACTTTATTTGACAAACAATTTACAGATGTTCACTGTTTTGGGCAATTCTATGATGACATTTCTAGACCCTGGCAAGTGTGAATCTACGGGCAAGTCCAGAACTCAAAAAAGCTACAAACAGCATCACTGGAGACTAAATGAACTAGGCCCAGAATGACAGAGATGATGGCTCAGCAGGCGCAGGACAGGTGGCCACACAGCGCACAGCTCCCACATCAGAGCCTCTGTGACGCGCCTCCCTGCGGTGCTCGCTTGTAGAATGACAACCCGCATCTGCCCTCAAGGCTCTAGCTCACAGGCACTGTTTGTGCCAGGTCACTGGAGGAAACAATGACTAATGCTTCATTCATCAACAATGACTTTCTTTCAAAACAAAAATCTTTTCCTAACTATAAAAATAATGCATGATCATTATTTTAAAATTCAGATAGAAGAGAAAAGCAGCATTCAATGAGTTTTGGAGAATTCATTTAAAGCCATTAGATACCAAAGGAGTATAAAGGGTCTGTGCTTCATCTCATATTCCTTTGTAAACTTACTTCTCTACTCCTTGCCACACATCACTTTTCATGATTAATTGATGGAGAACAAGTGATACAATGTACTTGCCTAGCAGGGCAATCTGTCTATATACTATTATTGCTTCTCACATACTGGAAGCATGAAGAAAAGAAAGTGAAAGTGAAGTCGCTCAGTCGTGTCGGACTCTTTGCAACCCCGAAGACTGTGACCTACCAGGCTCCTCTGACCATGGGATTCTCCAGGCAAGAATACTGGAGTGGGTTGCCATTTCCTTCTCCAGAGGATCTTCCTGACCCAGGGATTGAACCCGGGTCTTCAGCCTTGCAGGCAAACGCTTTAACCTCTGAGCTACAGCATACATTTATTTTATACAGTACTTCAGGCCTGGAAACATCCAAAATTATATCTGCCTCTGATTTGCATTAATATCACTCCTGCATTCACAAGAAGGGAGCACTCACCTGCCTCTGCTCTAAAGTCCTGATTCTTTACCCTTAGAGCAGAGCTAGGAAGTCAAATTCCATGTAAGCAGTCTGAGAATGATGAGTGGTGGCTTTGAGTCTCCATGAGGTTTGGAACTTTTAATGCAGAGGGTGAACAGATACGCAGAATGTGTGAGCCTCCTGTAAGTCAGGACAAGATAGGCTAATGTTGCAGTTTCCCAATTAATCTGAAATCCCAGTGGCTTAACCCAAGAAAGGTTTAATTCTTGCTCTTTTACATACCCATGGCAGATGGGAAGGCCATCTTATTCAAAGACCAGGATGATGGAGTTTCTGCCATCTTGTGGCTGCAACAGCTCCTTGGTGCCTGTAGCAGGGAAAGAGAGAGAATAGATTCTCAGTGGGCTTTTCACGGCCTATGCTCAGGACTGCTTGTGGCTTCTGCTCACATTTCATTGGCCATAGCTAATCACATGGTCTTCCAAACTTCAAAAGAGCTGAGGAATTTGGAGATCGGATGAAATGATTAGCTAAAACTGTCTCTCACCTAAACTATCTCACACTTAAACCTAAGTGTGCATTTTTGATGCAGGCTGACATTATCCAAAATCAAGTAAGTGATATCTACTTATGTCAATTTTCTATTCTTTTTGACATGAATATTTGAGAGCGAGAAGAAGATAAAGAAAATATATTGTACACATAAAGTTATATATATATATAAGATAATTACTGTATACATAATAGCATTTTATTTTCCATAACAGGTATTCAAGAAGGAAGAAGGTGATTGTAAAAGAGAAAACCATTACCAAACCCTCATTTTTAGCCACTAATTCCAATTTGGGTTGACTGAAAGCAGCAGCAAGCTTGGATTTGTAAGGGTGGACTAATTTCTGCAACAATTAGTTATCTCTGATCTTTGGAATTCTGGAAAATTTTTTTCTTTTGTGTATCTGAATTTTATAATTTTCCTATAATTTCCCTGGTTAAGAACGGAATTTATTATTGCATGTGACAGTTCTGTGTAGGTGTTTGATGAGTGGCCTTCCAGCGATTCTATTTCTAGAATTTTATCCTGGGATAATAAACAGCTAATATAAACAAATGCATGTACAAGTATATTTATTGTAGCATGGGGCTTTCTGGGTAGCTCAGACAGTAAAGACTCCGCTTGCAATGCAGGAGTCCTGGGTTCAATCCCTGGGTCAGGAAGATTCTCTGGAGAAGGGATTGACAACCCACTCCAGTATTCTTGCCTGGAGAAATCCATGGACAGAGGAGCCTGGTGGGCTATATAGTCCATGGGATCACAATGAGTTGGACATGACTCGACTAACACACACATTGTTAATAAGGGGAAACACTTTCACAACACTTCATACCTCCAGCAATTGAAGGTAAACTAATAATGGTAATTCTAATAAAATATCTTGAATAATGCCATAGATGTCTTCAGTAATTATGAACAATGTTCCTTACACATTAAAATGAAAAGTGAAAGTAAATTTAATCTGATGAGTCCAACTCTTTGTGACCCCTGCAGTGTAGCCCACCAGGCTCCTCTGTCCATGGAATTCTCGAGGCAAGAATACTGGAGTAGATCGCCAGTTCCCCCTCCAAGGGATCTTCTGAACCCAGGGATTGAACCCAGATTCTTTACTATCTGAGCCACCAGGGAAGCCCGTAAGTAAAAATACCTGTTTATAAATCTCTATGTCTAATATTCTCACTTTTATTTTTGGCTTCCCTGGTGGCTCAGTGGTAAAGAACTCGCCTCTCAGTGCAGAAGATGCAGGTTCAATGTCTGGGTCAGGAAGATCCCCGGAGAAGGAAATGGCAACCCACTCCAGTATTCTTACCTGGGAATATTCTAGATATAGAAGGCATGAATATATATAATTTTTGCTTAGATAAAGTGATATTTTCTTTAAAAAAAAGAAATATATATTTTTTATTTTAAAGCAAAAAAAAGAAACCCCTGATGTTTAAAACAAAAACTCAAGAGTTTTAACCCATAGACATCTCAAAGAATAAACAAAATACCACCTGGTCACCCACGCTGGCTCCATCTTCCAGACAGCCGCTGCCTGAGCACCTCGATGGAGCCCCAGCCGTCGTGGGGTGGATGGGGCGGGGGTGGAGCCAAGTCCTGGTAGGCGCTTGCCTTGGTGCCCAGCTTGAGCTAAGTGCGCAGCCCGTACATGGCCGCTGCTCTTCATTCCTTGCCTCCCTCACTCTGACGTGATCTGCTTTCTCTCCTCTGAGTAGGAACCTGCAGAGGCAGCTGGCTTGGGATATTCTGTGTAGGCATGTGAGTTATATGTCAATCACATGCACAGACACTAAGGATCATTTCTCAGATGGCACAAGTCAAGAATATTTGCCTCGAGTTTGTGTTACACCTAAAAGAGAGCACATACTTCTGATATTTCTCTTAATTTCTTCCGGAATAAATCAAGTCACTGTCAGGAGAGGTTTGGCTTTTCCAGTTCACTATTCATTTTGAAGTTATCCATGCATGCATGCTTATAAACATTAAGTCATTTTCAAAGAAATTCTACCACAGTTGAATTCAAAGTGAAGAGCCAGAACATAATAGTTTTATCCAAGAATCAACATCCTTTACAGTTCAAATAATGTAATATGAATTTATAACAGCCCAAAGAGGAAAACATTTTTAAGTACTTTCAGTATTGAGAATAGTAACTTTATGAACTATAGACTTCACTCAGCAAAATCATACATCTCTTATTTATACATATAAATCACTTATTTATACATATAAACACATATCCCAAATTTTATTACTATCTGTTAAAATTATAGCAGCTATATTCATTTCAAAATTAATTCAAAGAGGTGTACTTTTTAAAAAGATAACACACTTAAAAGTCAAAGCCAATCTTGCTTTTCTATTAAAGACTCACTTTTATTCAATCAGTATACTCTCTTTTAAAAATTATGAAACTGATGAAAACAAAAAAAGACAACACCAAACACTTTGTTTGCTGATTTATAATTAGCCTATATTAGCCTAGGCCATTGTTTTGGTATTTGGAAGCAGGTTGAAAAAAAAAGATCTACTGATAATTATATGTAACTCATTCTGATTTTATTGATTCAGTCCAGTTCAGTTGCTCACTCGTGCACAAATCTTTTCTACCCCATGGACTTCAGCATGCCAGGCTTCCCTGTCCATTATCAATTCCTGGAGCTTGCTCAAACTCAGGTCCATCGAGTCAGTGATGCCATCCAGCCATCTTATCCTCTATCGTCCCCTTCTCCTCCTGCTTTCAATCTCTCCCAGCATCGGGGTCTTTTCCAATGAGTCAGTTCTTCACATCAGGTGGCAAAAATATTTGAGTTTCAGCTTCAGCATCAGTCCTTCCAATGAATATTCAGGGCTAATTTCCTTTAGGACTGATTGGTTAAATCTCCTTGCAGTCCAAGGGACTCTCAAGAGTCTTCTCCAACACCACAGTTCAAAAGCATCAATTCTTCAGCCCTCAGCTTTCTTTACAGTCCAGCTCTCACACCCATACATGACTACTGGAAAAACCATAGCCTTGACTAGACAGAGTTTGTTGGCAAAGTAATGTCTTTGCTTTTCAGCATGCTGTCTGGGTTAGTCATAGCTTTTCTTCCAAGAAGCAAGCATCTTTTAATTTCATGGCTATAGTGACCATCTGCAGTGATTTTGGAGCCCCCCAAAATAAAGTCTCTCACTGTTTCCATTGTTTCCCCATTTATTTGCCATGAAGTGATGGATCTGGATGCCATGATCTTAGTTTTCTGAATGTTGAGTTTTAAGCTTTCACTTTCATCAAGAGGCTCTTTAGTTCTTCACTTTCTGCCATAAGGGTAGTGTCATCTGCATATCTGAGGTTATTGATATTTCTCCTGGCAATCTTGACTCCAGCTTGTGCTTCTTCCAGGCCAGTGTTTCTCAGTGTTTCTCGAGATGTATTCTGCATATAAGTTAAATAAGCAGGGTGACAATATACAGCCTTGACGTACTCCTTTTCCTGTTTGGAACCAGTCTGTTGTTCCATGTCCAGTTCTAATTGTTGCTTCCTGACCTGCATACAGGTTTCTCAGGGGGCAAGTAAAGTGGTCTGATATTTCCATCTCTTAAAGAATTTTCCAGTTTGTTGTGATTCACACAGTCAGTGATTTTGATGTAATCAATAAGCAGAAATAGATGTTTTCCTGGAACTCTCCTGCTTTCTCAATGATCCAACAGATGTTGGCAATTTGTTCTCTGGATTCCTCTGCCTTTTTAAAAACCAGCTTGAACATCAGAAAGTTCACGGTTCATGTATTGCTGAAGCCTGGCTTGGAGAATTTTGAGAATTACTTTACTAACATGTGAGATGAATGCAATTGTGTGGTAGTCTGAGCATTCTTTGGCATTGCCTTTCTTTGGTATTGGAATGAAAACTGACCTTTTCCAGTCCTGTGGCCACTGCTGAGTTTTCCAAATTTGCTGGCATATTGAGTGTAGCACTTTCACAGCATCATCTTTTAGGATTTGAAAGAGCTCAACTGGAATTCTATAACCTTCACTAGCTTTGTTGGTAGTGATGCTTCCTAAGGGCCACTTGACTTTGCATTCCAGGATGTCTGGCTCTAGGTGAGTGATCACACCATCATGATTATCTGGGTCATGAAGATATTTTTTATATAGTGCTGTGTATTCTTGCCACCTCTTCTTAATATCTTCTGTTTCTGTTTGGTCCATACCATTTCTGTCCTTTTTTGATAAGCAGTAAATTAAGAATTCTCTTTCCTAAAAGAGAAGGATAAGATGTCAATTTTCATAATCATTCAGGATTTTAATAGGCTGCAGAAGACTCTTGAGAGTCCCTTGAACAGCAAGGAGATCAATCCAGTCAATCCTAAAAAAAATCAACCCTGAATACTCACTGGAAAGACTGATGCTGAAGCTGAAACTCCAATACTTTGGCCACCTGATGTGAAGAGCCAACTCATTAGAAAAGACCTTGATGCTTAGAAAGATTTAGGGCAGGAGGAGAAGGGGATGACAGAGGATGAGATGGTTGGATAGCATCATTGACACAATGGACATGAGTTTGAGCAAATTCCAGAAGATAATGGAGGACAGAGGAACCTGGCTTGCTACAGTCTATGAGGTCACAAAAGTTGAACACGACTTAGCAACTGCACAATAGTAAGAAGGGAATAAGTGCTTGAGAGGTAAGGAAATAAAGTGCCAGTGCTGAGGTGAAAGGCAAGGGAAACAGACTTTGACAGGGCCCTTTGCCTCTTTCATGATTTCCTGAAAGAATCCAGCTAAGAATTGCCGTAAATAACTCTCTTGCTAAGGTACAGCTTTTGCTGCCACAAAGGACATGAACCAGCATAAAAGGTGTGTTCTGGAAGGAGGACTGACACTCATACCTCAGTGTTACTGCTCCTCTGGAGACCTTATCTGTCTTCCTTTATTGGCTACTCCCATTGAGCACCAGCTGTAAATGCCGATTATTTGCTCCTGACTCACCTGGAGGAGGAAATGGCAACCTACTCCGGTATTCTTGCTGGGGAAATCCCATGGACAGAGGAGCCTGGCAGGCTGCGGTACATGGGGTTGCAAAGAGTCAGTCATGACTGAGAACACTCCTCCCAGCCTCTGACTTCCTCAGCTGGAGCCTCTTTAAAAAGATCTCAGTCAGACCTCCTCACTCTCCAAGCGGTCATGGCGCCTTTCCACTGCTGAACTCAATGTGTGGGGAGGGTTCACTGTGCTGGGCAGGAAGAGTATAAAGCAGCTCGCTCACTCCACCTGAGAACGCTCCTGAAGTAGTGTGAGCCAGTGGAAGGGGTCCGCGCCTCTATAAAGGCGACCAAGCGTATGGCTTGTTCTCTGATACCCAGGCGTCAGACAGTAAGAAATAAAAAGCGAAATTTGGCAGCTCAAGCGTATTGTGTTAAATCTCTTTGACAAAAAGCTGTGTGATGTCTTCCTAATTACCACTCACGTATCAGCCATCCTCCCTTCCAGATAACACTTAGCTTCCAACACTTGACTACTCTGCTTCTCCCACCTACCAAGCAGCGAACCCCTTTACACGCCCTTGAACCCTTCCACTGTTACACACGCACCAGGGAACTCTGCGGAATGGCTTTCTGTATGTGTCAGCTTTTGCTTCCTTTCACCTCTAGAACATGACTTTCGTTAGTGGAACAAGTTTTCTGTTAACCTGTGTGACTCTACTGCTACATAACATAATGCATAGGTGTGTGCATCTCAGCCATCAGCAGATGGTTACATCCTGATGGTCTAAATCAACCTTCAGTGCATATAAGGTACAAGTTGTATGTCTATGGATTTGTGCGTTCCAAGAGGCATAAACCCCTGTGTTTCTCTGGGTATTTGTGCCTAGGCACTTGTGTTGTGTTTATGTGTGTGTAAGTCCATATCTGTATACAGCTGGATGTGTCTTAAGGCCCAGACAATAGCTTCCTGTAAAGCATGATCATTTGCTTCCACACTTCCGTATCTAGCCATCTATCCTCTTGGATTTTTCTTAACTTTATTTTTACTGTGGTAAAACATATGTAACAAGTAATTTACCATTTTAACGAATTTTGAGCATAGGATCCGGTGGCATTAACTACATTCTCAATGTTGGGCACACAGTCACCGCTGTCTAGTCCTCGGATTTTTCATCACTCAAAAGGAAACGGTAACCAGTAACTCCCAGTTCCCCTTCTCTCAAACCCTGGGACCTTCTAATCCACTTTCTACCTCGATGATTTTGCCTAATATTTTCAAGGCTCATCCTTGTTGGAGCATGTATCAGAACTTCTGTTACATGGATACACCACATTTTATTTCTGTTTATTCATTGTGGACACACTTGGATTGTTTCTACCTTTTAATTACTGTGAATAATGCTGAAATTAGCATATGCATACGAGTACCTGTTCAAGTTCCTATTTTTAATCCTTTTGGGTATATACCTACAAGATGAATTGTTGAGTCATGTGGTGATTTTATGTCTAGCTTTTTGAGGAACCTCCAGATTGTTCCCACAGTGGCTTCACAGTATCACAGCAATGGATGAGGGCTCCAATTTCTCTACTCTTTGCCAACATTTGTCGTTTTCTCCTTTTTAAAAAATAATAAGCTTGCTAACGGGCTTGAAGTGGTAACAAACTGTGATTTTGACTTGCATTTCTCTAATGATTAGTGATGTTAAACATCTTTTAATGTGCCTGTTGCTTTTACTGCTAAGTCACTTCAGTCATGTCCAACTCTTTGGGACCTTGTGGACCATAGCCCACCAGGCTCCTCTGTCCATGGAATCTCCAGGCAAGAAAACTGGAGTGGGTCCCCATGCCCTCCTCCAGGGGATCTTCCCGACTCCAGGGATCGAACCTGCGTCTCACGTCTCCTGCGTTGGCAGGCGGGTTCTTTGCCACTAGCACCACCTATCTTTAGAGAAATGTCTGCTCAAGTCCTTGCCCTATTTTTAAGTGGGTTGTTTGTTTGTTGTTGTTGCCTTGGAGGAATTCTTTATATACTCTGGACATCAATTCTTTATCAGATATATGATTTGCAAATATATTCTCCCAGTCTGTAGGTTGACTTCTCACTTTCCTGATAATATCCTCTGAGGCACAAAAGTTTCTACATTTGATGAAATCCAATTTATTTTTTCTTCTGTTGCTCATGCTTTTGATATCATATCTAAGAATTTATTGCCAAATCTAAGGTCATGAAGATTTCTACTATGTTTTCTCCCAAGATATTTGTCATTTCAGCTCTTATTTTTAGTTTACTGACTCATTTTGAGTTAATTATTGTATATTGTGTGAGGTAGTGGCCCACCTTCTACCAGAACTATTTGTAGAAGAGACTTCTCTTTTCCCAATAAATGGACTTGGTACCCTTGTCAAATGCTTCCCAGGTTGTGTTAGTGGAAAAGTACCCACCTGCCAATGTTGGAGACGAAAGAGACGCAGGTTCAGTTCCTAGGTTTGGAAGATCCCCTGGAGGAGGCAAACCACTCCAGTATTCTTGCCTGGAGAATCCCACGGACAGAGAAGCCTGGCAGGTTACAGTCCACAGGGTACCAAAGAGTCAGACACAACTGAGCGACAAGCACAGCATAACACCCTTGTCAAATACTGATCATAGTGTTTATATTTATTTGTGAACTATCAACCTTATTTTGTTATGAACCACAATGTTTTGATTACTATGGGCTTGCAGTAAGTTTTGAAATCAGGAAATGTGGGTTCTCTGTTTTTCTTTTTAAGATTGCTTTGTCTACTCAGGGCTTCTTGCAATTCTATATGAAATTTCAGATTGGCTTTTCCAGTTCTGCAAAAAGGGATGTTGGAGTTTCGCTAGAGATTGTGTTGAATCTGTAGATTGCTTTGGGTATGATTACCATCCTCACATTGCTAAGTTTTACTCCTCACGAACCTGGGGTGTCTTCTCACTTATTCAGGTCTTTAAGTTCTTTCAACAATGTTTTGTAGCTTTCAGTGTACAAGTCTTTCCTCTTTTTGGTTAAATTTATTCCTAGGTATTTTTTTTTAACCCTCTCCTTTTAATTGCCTTGAAATCCCTCCATTGTAATTACTAGACTATAATGTGTCCATCGTGTATAGAACAGTGCTTAGCATGTAGCAGACATTTAACAAATGCTAATTAAATAAAAGAATCTCTAAGATCATAAGATCTTAGAACTTTGAGGAAAGACTCCTACCAATTCTTTTCTTCTAAGGATGAAGTAAGGATGTTCAGGGCCTTCCTTAGTGGTTCAGTGGTAAGGAATCCACTTGCCAATACAGGAGATGTGGGTTCAATCCCCGAGTCAGGAAGATTCCCTGGAGAAGGAAATTGCAGCCAGTATTCTTGCCTGGGAAGTCCCGTGGACAGATAGGTCCATGGCGTTGCAAGAGGGTCAACTTAGTGACTAAGCAACAACAAAGAGAATGTTCAGACTGCATAAATGAATTGTTCCAAACAGCACTTAGCCAGTAGTAGAACCAGAAGTTCACATCACCTAAGAGTTTTCTGTGGATCAAAATGTAGTTATTATATGCCAAGATTCTGCCTGCCAGAATAAGTGAATGTGTCTATAAACAGGGATGCTTTTCTTTGGGTTTGGGAATTTTTTCAGAATCTGATTTCTTATACTTTTAAATGAATCTTAGGGTTCATTTAGGATTCAAATGAATCATAGGATTATACAAAGGTTTAGTATACTTACAAAAGTATCCAATATGAACACAAAAGTGTATATACTTCAGCAAGTAAGGTTATTAAAATGGATTATCTGGAAATATGTATCTATGAGGGCATCATAAACAGAAGTTTCTAGGAATGTGTGTGTGTGTCTGTGTTAGATGAGATGGCTGAGTGTCAATGTGGAAATAAATTTAGCCCTTCAGATCTTTCCTCACTCACAGCAGATGACCCTTCACTAAACTTTACTGCCTAAAGAACTTGTTTCATTATGGAATTACTTCCATTAAGAGAAGAGGTGGAGAAAAAAATAATTGTATCCTTGCTTACAAGCTGAGACATTCCTTAGTGTGCTTTAAGAACAATTACTCGCTGTTTTAATGTTTTGCCCTCTCCTGAAGTAGGGTCAGCTGGCCAGGACAGAGGCCCAGTGCTGACTGATGCGGGCTCCGTCCCACAGCTGGTCAGTCCCTGGGCCATCCTCTCCTTTCTCCTGATCTAGACTTCTCCCAGGGCCTCCCAAAGATGGCCAGGAACCATCAGTCTAGGAATCATCTCTGAGTCAACAGTGAGAGATCAGCAACTCTCTGACTCCAGAATTTGGCAGGCTGAATAAGAGACTTGCTAACTGCCTACTTAGTATCCCCTCACTCTCCTAATCCCCCAATTTGGTTGTGGGCACAAATGTACTTAGAGAAAACAAACAAACCAAAAAAAAAAAAAAGGAAGAAAAAAAAAAAACCCCACCACCCTGCATTTCTCACTCTCCTTTGCAACTAAAGGTTGTCATTAGCCCAGCTCTGGACAATCAGGCATAAGCAAAAGCTTTTGCATGGGGCTTTCAGGAAAGATCTTTAAAATGGAATTGATAGCTGACAAATGCCTTTTGCCCTTCTCATTCTGCCTTTCCCCAACTGGATTCTACATGTAATGATGAAGGTGTAGCAGCCCTCGTAACTATGGCAACCATGAGGGAAAGGTTAAGATGTCACAGAGATATCCACACTGAGATCACCATGCTACCCAACCACAGCCCACTACCACCTACCTCTAGTTTCACAAGAAAAACCCCTGATCAGTTTAAACCACTGTTTTCTGGGTCTCTTAACTAGCAGCCCAATTTAATTTTTTACTCATATAGGAGCTTA
The DNA here is from genome assembly GCA_006408675.1 of Madoqua kirkii. NCBI lineage: Eukaryota > Metazoa > Chordata > Mammalia > Artiodactyla > Bovidae > Madoqua > Madoqua kirkii. The sequence goes on from SJYC01121540.1 coordinate 36,880, forward strand.
AAAAGCTGAATGAGAGAATTTGAGTCAGTGGACTCCTATGTATCTCTTTGCCAAATTAGAGAGACTTACAGTAAACATTACGGAGGAATTCTAGGTAGTCAAGATAATGGTGGCGGTATAAATCTAAATCTCCCAACATACTGCCCTCCCCTGTAAAACACACACAGAGCAAGAAATCAAGTAAACCTACATTAAGCCCATGTCTTCACCAGAACTAGAAAACAATTCCAAACTTCAAATTAACTGTAAATAGAAAAATAAATATTAAATCCCAGAAAGCTGCCTCCCACATTGTTGATGAAGCCTTTCAGGTAAACAAAGTTTGGGAAAAACCATGATGGCGAACTTAGGGTTGATTTAAAACTACCAGAAAGAGAAAGTCTGCATCTAAGTGGAGCCGTGTGTGCAGGGTGTGAGGAGGCAGTCTTGGAAAGATAAAGCTTCTGAGTGAAAAATGTCCAAAGGAAAGGGGTCCAGAGGGTTCTTCTGAAAATCAGTCATGGGCGGGGACTGGGGTGCAGGGAACTTAGGGGAACTTAGAAGGAGCTTTGAAATCTGCCAGACCTTCTTTTCCTCCAAAGCCGTACTTGGCTACACTGACGGAAGAGGGCGCTCTTGATCTAGGAATCCTGCAACCCCTACCTCTCCAGCACCGTCTCCATCTAAGCAAAATTACTAAAACAGAAAAGAATCCAGAACCATTCAACTAATAAAATTTCTGCCCACCCCCGCAATAATGGCAAAGTAGAAGAAAACTCCCTAACACCACTAAGTAACACTACTATCTAAACTGAGTTATATATCTTCAACACTTCGAATAACAAATTTAAAAGCTAAGTAGAGAAATGGACCAGAAAAAAAAAAAAAGCCATGAAGAAATAAAATGAGAGTTGATTGATTTCAGAAAAGAAATAGAAAAAACAATAAAATAAACACTGTACTGCATCGCCTGTAACATTTTAGGTAATACATACTACCACATTTTAAATACATGTATATATTTGCATGTCATCCTCCAAGTTACAGTGTGATTTCTTCACCATGTAACTGTTCAGAATTTATCCTAATTGGGTCTGATCTTTGAGGCATGCAGTAAATGGTGTCTGACTGTGCTTGCTGCCATTACTGTTATTGGCAACTGACTGATCGAGGGCAGTGAGGGAGGGAAGAGAATCTCAAATAACGCATCTAGAGCAAAAGATGAAGGAATTTGTCATACTGTGTGTCCACCTAGGCCAAAGACGAGGCTTTGCAGATGAGGAGACTGAGATTCAGGGAGGTAACCCAGTGGCCAGTGGAGAAAGCCTTCTTTCCTTCTCTCATCTCTTTCCTTATTGCTTGAAAAGGCAATGAATGCCTCCTCTCTGAATCAGCCTGCAACACCCTCCAGAGGCTATGACTCCCCTCTTAGCAGGACATCTTTACATTCACCTTCCCCTTTCCTTCTGACAAATTCCCCCAGACAGAAGCTCTGTCTAAGTCACTCTCATTCTAAAATGCTAAAATACAAATAAACGCAACCACCTTCCCTTGACTCGTCCAGTCAAATGATTTTTTGCCATGTAGCTTTCCAGAATTTACCCTAGTTGGATCTGATCTCTGAGGCATGCAATAGTGTTTAAATCTCTGAGTTTCCTCTTATCAGACTTAAAAATGTGTTATACGAGCTGTGCTCGTTTCCTTCCCACTCACTCCTAAAGCTCTTGCTGTTTCCCCCTTCATCCTCTCCGAAAGCGTCTTTTTCAGAGACTGTGGGCTACCATCTTTAAACACCCTTATCCTTTGTCTCCTTGGAGCCACAGTCTTTTTCCTCCGGTCAGTTCCACAGCCATTCATTCTCTTGTTCTGGCTTGTCTCTTCCCTCTTCAATGGAGGTGTCCCACCAAAGGTCTCCACTACCTTCTGCGCTCATAGCTGCAAACTACAAACACATACATCCAGGCACATCTGCTTCTTGGGTGCCTCCCTAAACGTCACCCCTGGGTTTCGGGAGGCACCTGGAGCTCAACACGTCTAAAACTGCATTCCACAACCTCGTTTCAAGTCTGCATCTCCTCCCAATCTCCAAACTAAGGTCAAATGATCCTTGATACCATCCTCTCCTTTATCTTCTCTTCCAAATCATTTATAAACTCAACTGAAAACACTGGCACCTAGTGCGTGTGGGCACCGGCCACGGGCAGGACCCACTTTCTACACTGAACTTACAGATTCAGTGAGAAGTCCCACCTGACCACTGGACACAAGTTCCTTCCATCCTTCTCATTCGCATTGTCACCCTCCAGGTTCAAGTCAGCATTACCTCTTTCCTAGACTAGTAAATCAGCCTGTTAGGAGATTTCTCTGAAGCCAGCCTGTTCAAACGGAGTTGATGCCCTTTCTCCTTGCACATTTTATAACTTTTGCTGTTGTTTAGTCGCTCAGTCATGTCCGACTCTTTTGTGACCCCATGGACTGTATCCCACCAGGCTCCTCTGTCTATGGGATTTTCCCAGGCAAGGATACTGGAGTGGGTTGCCATTTCCTTTTCCAGGGGATATTCTTGACCCAGGGATCAAACTCCCGTCTCCTGCATTGATGTGGATTCTCTGCCACTGAGCTGCCAGGGAAGCCCTCCTTGCACGTTTTGTAGCTTAACACTTTTGTTGCTGTCTCTGTTTCCCTCCTCCTGGAATTCCCCCCCTTGCATCTCCTCATACTATCCTGTATCTGTCCTTTAAGGCCCATCTCGAATGCCAGTCCTCTTTGATGCTTTCCCTGACTTCCCAGGCCAAGCGTGTGGCTTCTTTCTCTGAATTTATCAGACTTGCCCTCTTCACCCCTGTTTTATCAGCCATCCCTCCTGCCAAGCGAGTTGCTCCACAAATCGTGATTAGAATGATGGTGGAATCCAGTTTATGTGACAGGAAAGTGGCTCCGTGATCAACTTCAAGAAAGATTATTCTATCATCAGCTAATTTGTGTACCTTTTTCCCCTGGAGATTTGATAAACTAAATTCCTGAAGAAGCTGAATATGCTAGGGTTACTAAATTCTGTTTGGGGCTTAAAAGGAAATAATACATAACTTTTTTAAAGTTCCATGAGTTCTAGGGACCTCAGCTTCCCTATCTAGAAAACAGAAAGTTGTACTGAACGATCTTAAGCTTCTAAATATTCTAGTTCTCTAGATCTAATAGTCTATAACTAAGTTTTCTAGGGGATTTGACAGGCTGATTTCATCTACTGATAGACTGATTCTACCCATTGCCAGCCTTTTTCCTTTCCCTGCCTTCTCTATGGAAGTTGGAAAAGCTAGACAGCCTCTTGGCAGCCTTTCTTACAGCTAGAAGTAAGAAGTGGCCGTGTGATGTAGTTCTAACCAATGAGATGGAAGCAGAACTCTACTAAAGGGAATTCTGGGAAGCCGTTGCTTTCCAGATGGAAGAGAAAGGCACAGCTGATGTGACTCCTGTGGCGGGCAGACTTCTCAGATGGCCCCCTGATATATGGTATATGGCCCTGTATAATTTCCTGCCTCAGGGTATGGGCAGAATCATGAGCTATCGCCCCCCATGATTAGGTTACTAATCAGTTGACTTGGAGTCAATCTTAGGGAGATTATTCTACGTGGGCCTGACACAATCAGATGAGCCTTTCAAAAGAGACACAACTTCCTGTCAGCCTTGGAGAGGAAAACAAACATTTGCGAATTGCCTTGGGGTGGCCTCCAGAAGCCGCTAAGAGCTCAGCGCTAACAACTGCATTCTACCAACAACTGGTAAGCTTGAAAGGGACCCTAGGGTTCAGATGATGCTCAGTTCCAGCTGACACCTCGACAGCAGCCTGACTTCTCAAGCGGAGAATTCAATGAACCGTGACCAGACTCCTGACACCTCGGAGCTGCAGGATCAATTTATGTTACCTTGCAATGTTTGCAGCTAGTTGTTATAAAGCAATAGAAAATGAATACAACCCCTTTCCACTTAATCTCAAAAGCTGGGCACTTACGAAAACCATCTTGTGATCATAAAGGAAAAACCAAGTGAATCACAGAGCCCCTGACCTCTTACACCTCTAAGCCACAATCAGCATCTGCTTTTCTCCAAGAAAATGTCTATACCAGAAAAAGAAATGTCTATTTATATAAGCCAATACGAGTTAGAACGCTTTTCGTTTACTTGTAGTTGAAATAATTTCCAACTGATAAAGCAGACTTCCAAAACCAGCATAAGTATATTATTTATTCACTGGCAAACTTTTATAAGGAATCTATAATGTTACAGATAGTAAAAGAAAGAAGCACCAGAAATTTAAAAAATCTTTGCCTTCTATAGGCTTGTAGCCTACTGTAGGGGGAGAGGTGGTAGGGAACAAGGTGGGGAAAGGTAGTCAGGATACAACTAAAATACAGAATGATTAGGCTATGATAAGTATAAGCGAAAGGTCTTGCATGCAAGCTAAGTCACTTCAGTCATATTCAACTCTTAGTGGACCCTATGGACTGTAGCCCACCAGGCTCCTCTGTCCTTGGGATTCTCCAGGCAAGAATACTGGAGTGAGTTGCCATGCTCTCCTCCAGGGGATCTTCCCCACCCAGGGATCAAACCCACATCTCCTGCTGCTCCTGCATTGCAGGCGGATTATTTACCGCCCAGCCTCGGGGTAAGCCCAAACAAAAGATCTTAGGGAAGCTCAAAGAAGAGACACCTAGCGTAGGCTTTAGGGTTGGTCAGGAGGGAGGAGCTGGATCCAAGGCTTTAGGATGAGGAACAGAATTATGAGGGATGAGCGTGTCACTCAGGAACAGCAGAGGAGGGGAGTCCTGGCACAGACAGTGGAGGTCAATCAGTCAGATAATTGACAACCACCAAAATAGCTAACGTGAGGCTGAGGAATGTGCGAGCAACAGAGAAACAGACCTAGAGCACCCAGTACCCACCCCAGGCGCTGATGACCAGCCAGTACCGCCCCGGGCACTGATGACTGTCCGGCCTCACCCCACTGCCTTCCCCGGGACCAGCGCTCATCGCTGAGGGAAATGCAGGCAGCTCTGGCAGCTGCCCCAGATGTAAACACATGCAGAGAGCGGTTTTCCCCAGGAAGACTCTAGGTCAAGGTCCTTCCGGAATGTGCTACGCACAGGGAATCCAAGAAGAGAGAGAGGGATTGACAGAGGAGACAACCCCTTCAGTTTTTTGAAGGAGAATCTTGGGGCCTTCAGGCTCCATCAGAGCACGTTAACTCTCCTCGTGACTTAGGGTTCTCACAGCCTAGGATTTCACTTGGAAATTAGAAAGCTTCTATAAATCTCCTTTAAATAAGTCAAGGAACAAATACATCGCAGTGATAAAATGGGAAATACTGAAATAGGGCCTAGAGAAAAACCCTGGAAATGAAAAAGCCTAAGGCAGAGACTGAACTGAACTGAAGGCAAAGACAGTCGCAGGCAGCAATGAAACCAATCTCATGTCATCCCCCGACCTGCGTTTCCCTATCTGAGGAGCAAAGGGGTTTTGAATGCTGGAGAAGAAGAGGTAGCTTAGGGAGCAGAAGCTCCATGTCTTCTTCCCTCAGAGGACATCCTTCCCAGCCCCCCTGTTCTCCCCAGGAAGCTGGGAAGCTCCCTTGTAGCATCGGGTAAGGAGCTTGCCTGAGGCCTAGGAGGCTTTTTCCCACTCTTTTCAAATGTGGGATACAGTAAAATTCACCCTTTTTTGGTGTACAATTTGATGATGAGATTTGACAAGTGTGTGTAGTGTGGTGACCCAAGGGCAAAAGAGCAGATAAGACCCAGGAGGGTCTTGGAATGCAGGAATGGAAAAACCAGACCCTTATTGTCCTTCCCTCCCCCGTAACTACTAATGGATTTCAGGTCCTCCTGAGCAGTATAACCTGTCTCCCCTCCTGCACCACAGGGAGAAGGTATTTGCCTTATTCTCCACACACCCCCACCGCCACCCCACCTAGTATACGTGCCTCATCCAATCAACAAAGGACCCGCAAGACCCCTACCCCACACCTGTACATGGGTATAACAATGGACTAAGGACCCCTGTTCAACTCGGCCCCCTTGAGCTGGCCTGCTCTTCTAACAGCGTCTCCCACTCTAATAACCTTTATTTCCCTCTCCTTCTGTCTCATGTCTGGAAATTCTTTTCCAACCCGCGCCCAGACCATGACATATAGTAGTACTAACTACACCGTGAGAAGGACGAAGGACCCTCCTATCACCCCCGCAAAGCAGCCCCCTGCCCTTTTGTTGTCGATACCCTCACCCCTGGGAAACTACTGACCATTTCTATCCCTATAATTTTGCCTTTTCCAGAATGTCATGTAAATGGATTCATACAGTATATAGTCTTGTGCGTCAGGCTTCTTGCACTTAACATACCGCAGGGCCAATTTTTAAAAACTGTTGTCTGCCAAGGTCATCTTTCCCTGTGAGCCAAGGCTAAGTGGGTGAGGATCTGTGTTCATGCTTGTCTTAGCAAATTCACTGGAGTGTAACTGTAGACCCTATATCAAACCTGCTGAGTCAAAAGCAGTGTCTCTTCGTAATCTATTCTGATGGGATGGCTCAACTTCACTTCTATTGTGCAAACACTAATAGTGGTATAGTGAATTTATACATGAATATCTCTCTTTATTAGCACTTGGAAATGCATAATTGCATTTTAATCATCAAGAGCATTTATAGGCCCACGCTACTGCCCTTGAGGACCTTGCAAAATAATTTAAACGATAGCATATACTTAAATCAGGCTTCCCAGGTGGTTCTAGTGGTAAAGAACTTGTCCATCAGTGCAAGAGACATGAGAGACACAAGTTTGATTCCTGGGTTGGGAAGATCCCCTAGGAGGAGGAGGGCCTAGCAACCCACCCTAGTATTCTTGCCTGGAGAATTCCATGGAGAGAGGAGCCCAGCAGGCTACAGTCCACGGGGCTGCAAAGAGTCAGACATGACTGAAGCGACTTAGCACATATGCATATACTTAAATCATAGACTTTCATTGCTGAAAAAGGTTTTAGGGCGTCCTAGATTTTCACATTTGGCAATGACTTTCAAGATTATCCACACCTGCCTATCATTTCAGATTTGAATTTCCTCCAAGGGTGGCAAACTCCTAGAGCAGATGAATGATGTAAATGTGTGAAACTAGCCAGGGGACACTGACAACTTGCCTGAGGCAAATCGGAGAGAGTTTGGTAGTACTCGTGGTCTTTCAAATTCAATTTGAAAAACAAACACTGTGAAAAAACATTAAGTATATATATTCTGGCTTGCTTTAGTCCTTGGGTGATCACACTGCAATCTCTTCTATAATAGCCTTCCCAAGTTTTTGCCTCGTATGCTGGATACTCCTGAGTCCCTGACCTACACCCTTTCACTCTTACCAGCTCAGTATGTGCCAGTCTGACTTTCAATTGCCAGCATCGCATTTAATTGCTATAGGATTCCTAACTCGATGGATGTGAATCTGAGTGAACTCCGGGAGGTAGTGATGGACAGGGAAGCCTGGCGTGCTGCGATTCATGGGGCTGCAAAGAGTCGGACACGACTGAGCAACTGAACTGAACTGAACTGAAGCCCGAATGCTGGTTTTGCCCTCCTCCCACCAGGCAGGCAGAAAGTGGCAAGAAACTGATGCCCTTTCAACAACCACTGATGGAAATTTCATTAGAAGTATTTCAGCTACCTCAGCTTGCTGGTTGATTAACTAAAGTTAGTACTTTACACAGGCCACCAGAATTTTTAAGTGAGATTAAAGCTCCCTTTATGACAGTGGACTCTTGTGTGACAGTGTATCTTTTATTTCCAACATCCTTTCTCGTTCTACTTCCCTGTCTCCTACAGTCTTTACTGACATCACCTGCCAGATAAGCTACATTATTTGGATCTTCATCTCAGGATCTGCTTCTGAGAGTTGACCTCAAGTTGATGTCAACTCTAGAGATGAGAGACTTCAGTTCAGTTCTGTTCAATTCAGTCGCTCAGTCGTGTTCAACTCTTGGCGACCCCATGAATCGCAGCACGCCAGGCCTCCCTGTCCATCACCAACTCCCAGAGTTCACTCAAACTCATGTCCATCAAGTCGGTGATACCATCCAACCATCTCTTCTTCTGTCATTCCCTTCTCCTCCTGCTCCCAATCCCTCCCAGCATCAGAGTCTTTTCCAATGAGTCAACTCTTTGAATGAGGTGGCCAAAGTACTGGAGTTTCAGCTTCAGTATCAGTCCTTCCAAAGAAATCCCAAGGCTGATCTCCTTCAGAATGGACTGGTTGGGTCTCCTTGCAGTCCAAGGGACTCTCAAGAGTCTTCTCTAACATCACAGTTCAGAAGCATCAATTCTTCAGTGCTCAGCTTTCTTCACAGTCCAACTCTCACATCCATACATGACCACTGGAAAAATCATAGCCTCGACTAGATGGACCTTTGTTGGCAAAGTAATGTCTCTGCTTTTGAATATACTATCTAGGTTGGTCATAACTTTCCTTCCAAGGAGTAAACGTCTTTTCATTTCATGGCTACAGTCAGCATCTGCAGTGATTTAGGAGCCCCCCAAAATAAAGTCTGACACTGTTTCCACTGTTTCCCCATCTATTTCCCATGAAGTGATGGGACCGGATGCCATGATCTTCGTTTTCTGAATGTTGAGCTTTAAGCCAACTTTTTCACTTTCCTCTTTCACTTTCATCAAGAGGCTTTTTAGTTCCTCTTCACTTTCTGCCATAAGGGTGGTGTCATCTGCATATCTGAGGTTACTGATATTTCTCCCGGCAATCTTGATTCCAGCTCGTGCTTTTTCCAGGCCAGCGTTTCTCATGATGTACTCTGCATATAAGTTAAATAAGCAGGGTGACAATTTACAGCCCTGACATACTCCTTTTCCTATTTGGAACCAGTCTGTTGTTCCATGTTCAGTTCTAACAGTTGCTTCCTGACCAGCATACAGATTTCTCAAGAGGCAGGTCAGGTGGTCTGGTATTCCCATCTCTTTCAGAATTTCCCACAGTTTATTGTGATCCACACAGTCAAAGGCTTTGGCATAGTCAATAAAGCAGAAATAGATGTTTTTTTGGAACTCTCTTGCTTTTTTGATGATCCGGCAGATATTGGCAATTTGACCTCTGGTTCCTCTGCCTTTTCTAAATCCAGCTTGAACATCTGGAATTTCACAGTTCACTTATTGCTGAAGCCTGGCTTGCATTCCTAATCCCTAGAGAATAGCTTAAGCCATCTTTGACCCACAGAAATATATTCCCCTTACAGAGATGAAAGAATCTCCCTGTAACTGGCATCTAAAGGTTCAGTCTGTGGGACCGTCTACTGTTGTATGAACCCATCTAGAAATCTCCCTCTTTAGAGAGAAATCCTTCAACCCAATTCCTAAATTGTCCTTGAATATATCCTCCATTTCACTCCCACCTTATCTATGAAAGGAGAAGGAAATGGCAACCCATTCCAGTGTTCTTGCCTGGAGAATCCCAGAGACAGGGCAGCCTGGTGGGCTGCCATCTATGGGGTCGCACAGAGTCGGACATGACTGAAGTGACTTAGCAGCAGTAGTAGTATCTATGAAAATTGTCAATTGGTACACAAAGCCAGTAATGAGAACCTGGAATGAAAAATGCCCAAAAGGAGAATTCCCAGAAATCTGGGGGTTTTAGGAGGATCCTGGACTTTCCCTTTGATGGAACATGGAAACAAGAGCCATTTTTAGATCAATGTTAAAGAAGGATCAGTCCAAAGGACATGGGATCATTTTGTTTACACATATATGTATTATGTGTAACATTTACAGTCCTAGTTTTTCACTTGGGAAAGGATCATGAAAAATGATCCTTTCCTACGTCTTCATTTTCACCTTGACAGTCTTCTACATTTCCCAGTCAAGGGTTTAATGTTTGCTCTTGTACATATTACCTAACGAGATGTCACATAGTTTGTATTAAATTCACAGCTTCCTTCCAAGAGGCAAATTCTGGACATTTTTAAGAGGCAAAAAAGGTTCTAAAATGTCTGAGAGTATCTCGTATCCATCCCTTCCCATTTTAAGAGAAAAGGGAGTCTCAGCAGAGCTGAGAGCTGGGCAAAATAGGGTGCAAAACAGGGTGACAAGTGGATTTCAGCGCCCTTATGAGTGTCCTTTTTGTCCCGTCTGACATTATATTTGAAATAGAGTACTTGTTGGGGAGTTAAATGTACTAGTTTCTAAATTTTTAAAGTGCTTTAAGGATATCCGTGGCCATGTTTTTTCAGCCTGTTTCTGGGACACACTGAAAGGACTGATTACTTGCTAATGTGTCTTTTCTTTTACAAACGATTTGTGAATATGCATTCTGAGTATTTATGAATAGTTTTTCTTTTAAATGTTTTTTTTTGAAAGAGAGATAAACAAGTGATGATTGAATTCAAGGCTATACCTATTCCTCCCACTTTTCCATCTGATATAATTACAGTAAGTCTGGGTTGTGCATATCTGAACATCTTCTGGTTTTGATTGTCAAAGCAATCAAATAGCACATCTCACCCCCACTCAGACCCATAATTTAGAAGCTTCTCTGAAGTGATACTTGTTGCACTTTAATTATAATGCTCTTCAATCCAAAAAGCTATTTAAGGAACAATGGAAGCTGTGCCTTTGCAGTCCTTTCTTTTGAAAAAAATGCAGAAATACATATATGTAGCTGATCCCTTGGAGAAGGCAATGGCACCCCACTCCAGTACACTTGCCTGGAAAATCCCATGGATGGAGGAAACCTGGTAGGCTGCAGTCCGTGGGGTCGATTAGTGTTGGACACGACTGAGCAACTTCACTTTCACTTTTCACTTTCATGCATTGGAGAAATGGCAGCCCACTCCAGTACTCTTGCCTGGAGAATCCCAGGGACGGGGGAGCCTGGTGGGCTGCCATCTATGGGGTCGCATAGAGTTGGACACAACTGAAGCAACTTAGCAGCAGCAGCAGCAGCAGCAGCAGCTGATCCCTAATTGAAACTGGATAACTTGTGTGATGAATGGCTTGTTTCCTTTGAAAAAATGACCGATATTTTAACATACATGTTTCATCCTGACAGTGTCCAGCACAGTTATGCCATTTTAAAACTTAGGAGCAAGCAGGCAAAATTTCACAATTTGCATTCTGTTTACAGGAAATGTTTTCTTTCATTTCAAAATGAAATTCTCAAGGCTCAAATGGGTAAGTGTTTTAATTAAGCAAAGAATTAAAGAGCTGCTTTTTTCAGACATATTCTCTTTCCTTCCCTGGCAGTTACTGGTACCAACTTGCTCTTAATTATCTTCCATTCAATGCTAGTCATAGCTGCCTGCCTACTTCACACCTCGGCAGGCCAGCCCACAGTACTCACCCAGCCCCCTCTGGCTGAATCATCTTCCGCCCCCGTTCTTTCCCACTGCTGTTTCCTTTTCACTTCAGTGCTCTTTTTAGAGGGACATTCTTGCTTTTCCAGAGCTTTTTTCTTCATTCTATATTATGTTCCCTTTATATTTTAGAAAACAACAATTCTTAAGGAATTTTCTTCCTGTCACTGAAGACAACTTGTGCTTAACATATCATGGAATTAGCTATCCATTAATTCATGCCTACTTTAAGTGAAACTAGGATTTAAGAAACTGGACATTTATCACCCTCACTCCAACATATGAAAGAGAAAATGAGTCATTTTTTGTGAGTTTCTCCCTTGGCAGAGACACAGGAAATCCTAGGCGTGGGCAATTTAAACCATCGCCTACAGCTTTGACATCCCTGCTTTCAACATTCTGCTCTCATTGATTTTTTTTTTTTTTAGTGTTGCAGTTAAGTCCTTCCAAATTGACTCTCAAATCTCCATTTTTTTAAGGCATAAATGCTGCCTCAGTGGCTCCAACAAAGTGTCAGAAGTTGGAGGTTTTAGGATTGGATACCTGAAGGTACCTGAGCTCTGACCAACCAACAGAAACGTTGTGCTCATACCAGTTGTGTGAAGACACAAACCTTTCATCTTTATGTGTTACTGATCTCAATATTTTATGGAGGTATCTGTGCAAGTACATAAATTTCTCCATATTTACAGATGAGTCACTCGTCATCAGCTGACAATGATTCCTAATGCAGATCTCACAGCGACCCCAACAAGCAACGCAAGAAAAGAGGAAGCCCAGCTCAATTAATCAGCCAAGACCCGTGGAAGGGGTCTCCTTTTGGTAAGAAGTTTAGGGCTTCCCAGGTGGCACTAGGGGTAAAGAACCCACCTGCCAATGCAGGAGACACTAGAGATGCAGGTTCAATCCCTGGGTCAGGAAGATGCCCTGGAGGAGGGCATGGCAACCCACTCCAGTATTCTTGCCTAGAGAACCCCGTGAACAGAGGAGCCTGGCAGGCTACTGTCCATTAGGGCATAGATTTGGACACGACTGATGCAACTTGGCATGCATGTTTGTTAAAATATTTGGTCCAACTCTTCATTTTAAGTTAAAAAAATGAGCTCCAAAGGACTGATATGACTTGTTCAAAAGTCATTAGGGGATTAATTTTTTAAAAAAAGTTAAGAGTAGAACTCAAGTTTATCCACTAGACAAAAGAAAACCTATCTTTGTGAAGTGCCTGGCACTGTGCCCTTTTTATCATTTTGCTAAATCTTCACAACCACCCCACAAAAAGGCATCATCTTCCCCACTTAACAGACAAGAAAACTGAGGGTCATGCTGCTGCTGCTGCTAAGTCACTTCAGTCGTGTCCGACTCCGTTCCCCCGTCATAAAGGTGAGTAATTGTCTCAAGTCCACACACCTGGAGAGTGGTGCTGACATGTGGAACTTTTGCCAGTGTTTGCAGAGAACATTTCACAGTTTTGTGAGCACTCACTCAGAAAGTACCAGGCATTGAACCAAGCTCGCTACGGTGTCATCCGACTGAACTCTCATGACAGCCCCTTGTGAAGTTTATGTATTAAAAATATCATTTTCTCCATAGTGAAAATTTTATATTTCTTTTGTGCCTTTTCTTTGTTTTATCTCTTTAGAAACAAAGACCATTCAAAAAACAGAGGACAAATGCATTTTTTTCACATATAATTTTTGTGTGTCTAAATTGTCAATATGTTTTAGCAGACAAGAGAATAATCACATTCTTATAACTGTTAGCATTTTCCGTGGACTTCTGAGAGAGGATGGATGAGGGACCAAAGACCCTTCACCCATCACTGGAATTTTGTCAGGAAAAATCAACTGTAATGTAATGCTTAATATCTTTGCTCTAACTCAAGGTTTGACTGGGGGGTGGGGTGGGGCGCTACTGAGATAAGAGAGGAAATTGCTGTTATTATTTTAACTTGTTTCAATTTACCAGGATATACATGCAGCACAATTCTCAATGCTTTACTCAGAAAATAAAGGAATCTATGTTTAAATAAATGTATAGCTTGGGTCTCTAAAAACCTATTCTTCAAAAACTAGGCAGGAAAAATTAAGAAGAATAAAATTTAATGTATAGGTTTGTTTTGAAGATAGGTGAACAGAGCTTTCAAGTCACAGTAATGTATTTTTAATATACATGCATTGGCTCAGGAATCCACCTGTCTCTAAACCTTCCCGGATGCCCCCACCTAATGTCTAGAACACACTCCCATTCTCAGCTCTATGAGCTCATGCCTTTTCAATTGTTCAGTCATCCCCTGAAATTATTACCTTTCAGGAATTCTTTTTTGTATTAACTTCAAGCATGATGGTAATTTCCTTTAGAATATCTGTCTGAAACAACCTTTTCAGACCGTATTTTCCTCACTTGTGAAATGTGAATCTGATTAGATCAACAGTAAGGTGTCATCCAGGTCTAAATTTTATGGGTTTCTAGTTGTTGTTCAGTTGCCCAGTCGTGTCTGAGACTCTGCAACCCCATGGACTCCCTGTCCCTCACCATCTCCCAAAGCTTGCCCAAGTTCATGTCCATTGCACTGATGAATGCCATCCAGCCATGTTATCTTCTGACATCCTCTTCTCCTTCTAGTATAATGCATAATGTTTCTAGTATAATGTCTTAAATCAACAAACATATATTGAGCACCTACTAATGTCAGGCTCTATATCAGAAACCGGGGGAACCAGAATGCAGTTCTTCCCTGCAAACATCTTATTCTGTAGCAAAGGGGAGAGGCTCAGAGATGGCTAATTATCACTCAATAGTGAAAATTATAAAATCAAAGTATGTGCACAGAGACGGAGTGATTATGCTTAAGTAAAACACCAAGAACATGGCATCCAAGCCGAGCCTTGAAAGATGAATTAATGGGCCCAAAGAAGGAACAGCACAAGCAATGGCACAGGAGCATGCTGACACAGGGAAGAGCCCAAAGAGCACAGTTGAGAGGGGCAGTGGGGCAGCAGCACGAGGCCCGTAGCCTCGAGGAGTCAAAATCATCACTGTTACTCAGCCAGAGCTGCCGCACAAAAGCACTATGGCTGGACTGCTTAAACAACAAAAGTTTATTTCCTCACTGTTCTGGTGGCTGGAAGCCCAAGACCAAGCAGTTGGCAAGTCTGCATTCTCCTGAGGCCTCTGTCCTTGACTGGCAGATGGCCATCTCACTGTGTCCTCTCATGGTGCCACTACTGTCTCTTCTTTGGACTAGAACCCACTCTTATTACTTCATTTAACCGTCACTACCTTCTTAAAAGCCTTATCTCCTAATATAGTCAGGCGGCGCAGTAGTAAAGAATCTGCCCACCAGTGCAGAAGACGCAGGAGACATGAGTTTGATCCCTGGGTTGGGAAGATCCCCTGGAAAAGGAAATGGCAACCCGCTCCAGCGGCTGAAGAATCCCATGGACAGAAGAGCCTGGCAGACTATAATCCACGGGGCGTGAAGAGTCCGACACAAGTGAGCGTGCACACATGCCCAATACAGTCACATATGGATGGGGGCGGGGGGGTACTGCTGCTACTAAGCAGCTTCAGTCATGTCGAACTCTACGACCCCTTTGACAGCAGCCCACCAGGCTCCTCTGTCCACGGGATTCTCTTGACAAGAATACTGGAGTGGGTTGCCGTTTCCTTCTCGCAGAGGGAGGTGCAATTCAGTCCATAACATACAGCTGGCTGCACTGTTTGGAAAAGAGCAAGGAAGAGCTTCAGGGCAGTCAGAGTGGCTACCACCAGGCACATCAGTGACCTCAGTCATCAGAGAACCCTCATGACTGCCTCACCCAAATGACTGCATGTACAATTCCCATTCAATTTTGGTTTGTTTTGCTACTTTAGAACTTTAGAATTGAAACTTAGTGTGTGGGAAGCTTCTGGGGGAGACATCAATAATAAAAAGAAATGGTTACTGACAGGTAATATTTTTCAAAGATGGTCCCAACAATCTTTCCCACCCCCTCGCCCTCCTGCAGAGTAACCTCGTCCCCGTCCCCATCCATAAGGAGACTCTAAATCTTGTTTCCTTGAATTTGGGGCTGACCTCACGGCTCGCTGTTGCTAACAGAATCGTGTTCTGTGATTTCCGAGGCCATGAGAGATGCCATGAGACTTCCGCCTGTTTCTTATCCATCTGGGGGCTTTCTCTCTCAGAATCTAGTCACCATGCTGGAAAAATCTCAAACCATGTTAAAAGGCCGTGTGGAGGTGTTCTGGACGATAGTCACAGCTGAGCCCAGCCATCAGCTGTGCCAGCCCAGGAGCTGGACAGGTGAATGAGTGATCACAGAGAGAGCTCCTCCAGCCCCAGCTGTTTTAGATTCCAGCTACCGAAGTCACTTCTTGTCACCAAAGTCTTCCTAGCTGAAAGGCCAGACACTGTAGAGCAGAGAACGCCCTTTTGTATTTAGAATGTCCCTCATGCCCTTCCCAAATTCCTGATTCACAGAATCTGAGAGTGTAATAAAGTAATTTTTTACGTCACTAAGCTCTGGGGGCAAAGTAGAGTGAGTGGTGGCTAGTGCCTAGGAAGACACAGGGCATCATGTTAACACCTGGAGTTCTGGCTCCTCCACTCTTCCTGGAGACCCCTCGGTCCTCTTCCCACCCCTTGAAGTGTCCCACCCTACCACCCTTGCAGCTCCATAAAGGACCCCTGTTAGCATCCATCCTAGGGGGCTGGCCCCCAGCTTCAGACAGGTCAGGTAATCGTGCCCTCCCAGTTATTCCTTTGTACAACTCAAGACTGAAGGAGGGGACTGTTGACTGAAACTGTACTTTGCTGATCATATGACTATATGCAGGCAATGTAATTACAGCTGGGGATGTAGTTAAGATTCAGTTCAGGAATTTCCAGTTGTCCAGTGGTTTGGACTCAAGAGTTTCCACTGTAGGGGCACAAGCTCGATTCCTGATTGGGGAACTAAGATCCCGCATGCCACACGGCAAGGCCAAAATAAATAAATGAATAAAAATAAAATTCAACTCAAAATATATGATCCATACTGTCCAGAATTTATAATCTAGTATCTAGTGGGAAAGACACAGGCTCAGACATTTGTAGCTAGCCATAGTCATTTCTGACTATAGACGTCACACGTTAGTCTTTAAGAATTAGTGAAGTGTGAGGTGGGGCATCTGTGGAGGGAGGCCATTGCCTTTGATACTGTGGAGGAAGACAGATCTTACCTGACTCTCAATTTTGATAAATGGTTCTGATTAGAACAGCTAGCGCTATGAACTGTAAAATGCTTTTAATATAATAATTCTAATAGTATTTAAGTTATTGGATATACACAATCCAATGTCCTAAAATTCTACTATTATGCATGCAGTTGACTGCTTTTCTTATTTTACCCTTAGAAAGAGCCCTAGAAGTAGGTGCTATTAGTAGGTACTCTGTTTTACAGAGAGAAACTGAAGTTTAGCAAGTGACTTACCAAGGTCACATAATTAGAAAATGGCAGAGTTGGGATATCTAAAGAGTCCAGGATATTTCAAACTAAATTTTGCACTGTACAATGTCAGAAAAGTATCTGGATTCTTTGCCTCCACAATATAATGATTTGAATATTTAAATATACTTTTGTGGTCTAGTTTCCCCTTACCCTCAAGAAGAAAAGAAATTTAACACAAGCCTTAATGTCGGGACCGCAGCCGTCATTGCGGGATGGCGCCGGTTTCCTGCTTCCTGGTTCTTCGCAAACGTAAACTAAAAAGACGCATGCGCAAGATGTGTCTCTTAAGGTCACGGATATGCTAATCAGGGATTCTAACAGTGTTCCGTTATGAGCCAATGGCAGTGTTCCGTTATGAGCCAATGGCAGTGTTCCGTTATGAGCCAATGGCAGTGTTCCGTTATGAGCCAATGGCAGTGTTCCGTTATGAGCCAATGGCAGTGTTCCGTTATGAGCCAATCAGAGGTTGACACGCCTCCCCTCTGGGCTATATAAGCAATCGCTTTCCCTGCATCGGGGCCCTCGCCACTTCCTAAAAGAGCTGTAACAGTAAACTGCGTGTCAGAAGAATCCTGTCTGTGGCATTCTCCTTATCGGCGAGGCGGGCGACCACACCTTAATTTATAACTCAAGATCTATCCAGTAGAGTATTATCTATATCTTTAGATATACAACAGAGTATTAGTTGCCTAACAGCTTTTCTAGTTAATTGCTAATTAATTATATATTTCAAATTGCTTGTAATGTTTCCTTTAGAACTAGAGAGCTTCATTGGTAGGTTACAATTATGAGATTATACAGTTCCTACCACTGCTTTAAAAATAATTAATGAAGGCTCGTATGGCTGCTAGAATAACTGACACAACCTTGAGTCTTTACAGTTTCTCCTGTCCTTCCTGCCCAGGACTGCACTGTGCGGTAAATCACTTCTCTGTAGTCAAGGGCTTGGCAGTAAGCAGATGTTGTTTCATAATCATCAGGACCAGGGGGCCTCTATGATCTATTAGTTCCAAAACAATGATGAAAACCTTTGCTAACATATTTCTGGTACCCTGAGACTAGCAGCCCATTCATAAACCTTGACCTAGGAATGCATGTCAGGCCTCCAAGCACCTACTTCCACACCCTAGGTTAACTACAAAATTATCCAACGGCCCCTCAGAGGTGAAGAATGCAGCTGCAAAAGCTTCCAGATCGTTGTCCACCCGATCGAGATCCCACCTTGTAAGTTATGTTTTTTTTAGTTACTAAGTCCTGTCTAATTGTTTTGCAACCCCATAGACTGTAGACTGCCAGACTCCTCTGTCCATGGGATTTTCCAGGCAAGAATACTGGAGTTGGTAGCCACTTCCTTCTCCAGGGATTGAATCTGTGTCTCCTGCATTGGTGGATGGATTCTTTACTGTTGAGCCAGGGAAACCTTTGTGAGTTACCCTATAACAAACTTGATCCATTGATTATGTGGGGCTGCCTGCCTCATTTTTTTGGTCTTTCCATGCCTTCTTAGTTTGGTGGATACGTTTGCTCCTTTCATCTCCCAAAGAGGCTCAGGTTTCAAAATAGCAAGGACATTATTTCAAAAATGTTAATTTCTAGTTCACTGGGGCAGCAAGAACCTTTTCAGATTATTTTGTCTTCAAAAGTGTCAAAATTTCCTATACCAAAATACACAGATCATAATTTTTGAGCAAGACTTCCACGGTACACCAGCGGCTCAGTGAATTCTATATCGTACCGTATCAACCATTCCATCCACCTGGAGCAGAAACAAGGAAGCTTCTGTAGCTTGTATCAATGTTGCTTTCTTTCAAGCCTAGGGGATCCTAATTTCCTCTCCATTTGAGAATAGAATCATAGCCTTTATCCAGTAGATTAGTTTATCAACTGATCCTTGGTTTCCAAATTAATCAACAAATATGATGGGCTTTCCTGTGGACTCAGTGGTAAAGAACCTGCCTGCCAGTGCAGGAGACATGGGTTCAATCCCTGGGTTGGAAAAATCCCTTGGAGAAGGAGATGGCAACCCGCTCCAGTATTCTTGCCTGGAGAATCTCATGGACAGAGGAGCCTGGCAGGCTACAGTCCATGGGATCGAAAAGAGTCAGACACGACTTAGTGACTTAACAACAACAATACAAGTAGGGCATAATGCCCGGGGAAAAAAAAAGTACAAATGCATCTGGTATACCAGACTGGATTAAGCACATTAGGTATGTGCTTAGGGTACCACAAAAAGTTAAAACAGCAGATAAGCAATCATTAGGAGGGAGAAGTAGACTTAATCAATATATTACACCGAGTTTATAAATCAGACTTAAAAGTTTTTTGAAACAGGTATGAGAGGTTGAGGGGAGGTGGAGGCATGGTAACCTTTTCAGAGGTTGAGGCCACAAGGCAATCAATCCCTCTTTATATTTCAGAGTACAGCAGTTTGGCATAGAATACAGTTGCTCATTCAGAATCCCTCCAAACTCTTCATTTATAACAGATACTAGAAACTTTTCATGTAGTTCACAAAATAGTTCTAGTCAACAATGGCATCTATTTCTAAGTACTTTGATTGAGGTTTTGTTAGACCCGGAGAAGGCCTAATCACCGGAACCGTCTTCCCACAGATAACCAAGACTCGTTGAACTCGATGCAAACCGCAAGAGGATTTTATTGAACCGGCGCGCCGGGGTTCAGTCACCTCCGAGGAGGAACGAACCCAGAACACTGGTTGAGAAGAATTTTTATACAGAAAAATCACAAGCAGGCGGGAATAGGGTTAAGACAATGTGATTGGGGCCATAGGCAGGTACAGGTGGGGTGAGGACGTTTGATTGGTGGGCAAGGCTTGACCTTTGCAGGGATAGGTCTGCAAGTTATCAGGCTGAAACGGCTGGCTGACCACCCTGAAGCGGTTGGTCAGAACAGCCACCCGGAAAAGTTTTAACAGAAAATACATCACCTGGGGGTCCCTTGCCAGGAAACTAGGCTATAAGTCACCAGTTAAAGTTTAATAGAAAAATACCACCATAATTATAGAGGGGCTGCTTCAGGGATCAGGAGGCTATGAGTCATCAGATAAGGGGCAGGCTATTTTCCATGAGGTATGGCCTGCCTCCGGGGTTTTAAGAGGACAAAGAAAACTTTTTAAAATTTAACTTTTTCCCTTCAGTTTCAATAGAAAAAAATTGTGGACATGCTTCGGTGAATGGTAATTGAATGAATGAACTAGAACCAATAGAGCTGGATTCAAAACCCACTTTTAAAAAAATGTCTAATCTGTGACCTTCAATCCCTTACTTAGGTTTCTACATCTATAAAATGAAAATCATTACATACTTCAAGCAGTTGTTATGATGGTAAAATGAGACGCTGTGAGATTATCTAGTTAAGGTAGTTGAATCTCTAATTTGGGGATGGACGGATTAGAAATGAGACACTTATTTAAGGAATTGTATTAAAATCCATAACTTCCCTATGATGATTCATTCATTCATTCCTTAAAAGCATATAGAATACCTACATGTCCAATATTAGGTCCAAAGAAGCTTCTATATAAAACCTTAAGGAATAAGACTTTTTATGTCCATTTGGACAGAGTTTACAAACTACATAGTCTTTGATAGAATCTGCAACAATTGATTGTAGTTTCAACCTAACCATCTTTCACTGGTGCGCCCTCCCCTCTTTGAGAATAAGAGAGGGAGTGAGCGGCTTCCCTGATGACTCACTGGTAAAGAATCCTCCTGTCAATGCAGGAGACATAGGTTCAATCCCTGATCCATGCGCCACACGCTGTGGAACAACCAAGCCCATGTGCCACAACTCTTGAGCCTACGCTCCAGAGCTCGGGAGCTACAACCACTGACCTCTCGAGCTGCAACTCCCGAAGCCTGTGCTCCCCAGAGCCCATGCTCTGCCCTAAGAGAAGCTGCTGCAATGAAAAGCTTGTGCACCGCAACTGAAGAATAGCCCTTACAACCAGAGAAAGGTCCTCGCAGCAACGAAGACCCAGCACAGCCAGAAATAAAATAAAGAAATAATTTTTTTTTTAAAGAGAGGAAGTGAGAGTGTCTGTTTTATTTTTTTTCTATTTTTTTCATCTCCACTTTATTTTATTTTTTTAATTTAATACTTTATTCTATTTTACAATACTGTATTGGTTTGCCATACATTGACATGAATCAGCCGTAGTTGTACACGATCTCCCAATTCTTTTCAGAAATCAAAGTTTAATGACTTGGTACTTTGCAGTCACAAAATAGGTGCAAATGTCAAAACTGCCCACCCAAAATGTCATCCCCTCTATGACTCAAAGTGTCATATCCTCTTGAAGGCACCCTCCTCTTTGGCCTCGAAGATTTCATAGGTGCTGCTCCGCGTGTCTGAGTCACATTCTCTTGATCTCCCTGCCTCAGCTCATTGCCTCCTACCCAAACTTCAGCGCTCTCTTCAGTCATTCCCTGCACTGGATGGTTCCTCTGTCCTTATTCCCACTGTCTCCAGTCTAAACAGAGGTCTTTCTCACCCTTATAATAGGGTATTAAATGAAATCAAGTTTGGTTTTTTCTTAACTGGAAAGATCACTTAAAATGTATTAGTAGTGGAAACATTCATTTACCTTTGAAGTTGACTCTTTTGCTTCAGGAAAATCACTAGAATAATTTCATAAATATAATAACCACCTATTGTTCTTGGAGAAAAATGTTGTCATCTTTAATCTGAAAGCTAATACTTCAGACAGAGATGTGAAATGAGCCATGGACGGCTGTACATTTTGTTGTCTTTAGCATAAACTAAACATGTCCTTGAAGAGACAGATAATATTTTTTTTTTTCTAACTATGTATTTAATCTTGACCCTGAAACCCAACCCACTCTTGACCTAGGAGATATGTATATCTTTTATATAAGAACCTTTTCACAGATTGATTTAGAACAGTCTGCATCAGGCCTTTACTTACTATGCTGGAGTGAAGATCTGAAATGGCCTTATGGCTGAAACCATGGGACTTTTTTAAACTGAATAACCCAGACTTTGAAGTATATCTTTTAAACCATTGCAATTGCCTTGTCTGTTGCCCTAAGGCTAGAGAGAATTTGTTTGGTGAGGGTGAAGGAACTGGGTGTTTCCACTGTCAATCATCCTGGGGTAGGCGATGAGTCAGGCTTGGGCATGGACTGGCAGACCTCTTCCCAGCTGTAGACAAGGGGGAGGGAAGTGTAAAAACTGCACCGTGCATAGATGCCTGGGGTGACTGGCCACATGGAACACTGATACACAATAGCAAATTTATATATTTTATATAGAATATTTAATATTGATGGAAGATCCTAAGAGCAGAGAGTCACTTTTAGTGGCAGCTGAATTATAAGGCACTTTCTATGTTGTGCTTGAATTATCCCTAACTCGTCAGTGAAGGGTTGAGTATTTCAGTAGACTTGGCTGTGCTCTAGGGAACTGAGGAAGAACTGTGTGCATGTATCTATTGTGGAGCAGAGAAGAGCAGCAGCACTGAAAGGCATTTACAAGACATCAGAAATAAGCTGTGGAGCATGGCGCTGTGGCGTCTAGATCAGGATGTCTAGGCCATTGGTCAGGGGTCATCTACATAGACTGTGGAACATGGAGGCACTCTGTGGAGATTTACAGAACTTATTCGGGAAGGAAATCTGGGAAAAGAACAGATTTCCCACAATTCCCTCTGAGGGCTATTGCTAATACAACCACTGACCTCTCGAGCTGCAACTCCCGAAGCCTGTGCTCCCCAGAGCCCATGCTCTGCCCTAAGAGAAGCTGCTGCAATGAAAAGCTTGTGCACCGCAACTGAAGAATAGCCCTTACAACCAGAGAAAGGTCCTCGCAGCAACGAAGACCCAGCACAGCCAGAAATAAAATAAAGAAATAATTTTTTTTTTAAAGAGAGGAAGTGAGAGTGTCTGTTTTATTTTTTTTCTATTTTTTTCATCTCCACTTTATTTTATTTTTTTAATTTAATACTTTATTCTATTTTACAATACTGTATTGGTTTGCCATACATTGACATGAATCAGCCGTAGTTGTACACGATCTCCCAATTCTTTTCAGAAATCAAAGTTTAATGACTTGGTACTTTGCAGTCACAAAATAGGTGCAAATGTCAAAACTGCCCACCCAAAATGTCATCCCCTCTATGACTCAAAGTGTCATATCCTCTTGAAGGCACCCTCCTCTCTGGCCTCGAAGATTTCATAGGTGCTGCTCCGCGTGTCTGAGTCACATTCTCTTGATCTCCCTGCCTCAGCTCATTGCCTCCTACCCAAACTTCAGCGCTCTCTTCAGTCATTCCCTGCACTGGATGGTTCCTCTGTCCTTATTCCCACTGTCTCCAGTCTAAACAGAGGTCTTTCTCACCCTTATAATAGGGTATTAAATGAAATCAAGTTTGGTTTTTTCTTAACTGGAAAGATCACTTAAAATGTATTAGTAGTGGAAACATTCATTTACCTTTGAAGTTGACTCTTTTGCTTCAGGAAAATCACTAGAATAATTTCATAAATATAATAACCACCTATTGTTCTTGGAGAAAAATGTTGTCATCTTTAATCTGAAAGCTAATACTTCAGACAGAGATGTGAAATGAGCCATGGACGGCTGTACATTTTGTTGTCTTTAGCATAAACTAAACATGTCCTTGAAGAGACAGATAATATTTTTTTTTTCTAACTATGTATTTAATCTTGACCCTGAAACCCAACCCACTCTTGACCTAGGAGATATGTATATCTTTTATATAAGAACCTTTTCACAGATTGATTTAGAACAGTCTGCATCAGGCCTTTACTTACTACGCTGGAGTGAAGATCTGAAATGGCCTTATGGCTGAAACCATGGGACTTTTTTAAACTGAATAACCCAGACTTTGAAGTATATCTTTTAAACCATTGCAATTGCCTTGTCTGTTGCCCTAAGGCTAGAGAGAATTTGTTTGGTGAGGGTGAAGGAACTGGGTGTTTCCACTGTCAATCATCCTGGGGTAGCGATGAGTCAGGCTTGGGCATGGACTGGCAGACCTCTTCCCAGCTGTAGACAAGGGGGAGGGAAGTGTAAAAACTGCACCGTGCATAGATGCCTGGGGTGACTGGCCACATGGAACACTGATACACAATAGCAAATTTATATATTTTATATAGAATATTTAATATTGATGGAAGATCCTAAGAGCAGAGAGTCACTTTTAGTGGCAGCTGAATTATAAGGCACTTTCTATGTTGTGCTTGAATTATCCCTAACTCGTCAGTGAAGGGTTGAGTATTTCAGTAGACTTGGCTGTGCTCTAGGGAACTGAGGAAGAACTGTGTGCATGTATCTATTGTGGAGCAGAGAAGAGCAGCAGCACTGAAAGGCATTTACAAGACATCAGAAATAAGCTGTGGAGCATGGCGCTGTGGCGTCTAGATCAGGATGTCTAGGCCATTGGTCAGGGGTCATCTACATAGACTGTGGAACATGGAGGCACTCTGTGGAGATTTACAGAACTTATTCGGGAAGGAAATCTGGGAAAAGAACAGATTTCCCACAATTCCCTCTGAGGGCTATTGCTATTGTTTTGGGGGAAATATTGATAGAAAAGCATGTGCTTTTTAAAGATTAAAAAGCTTGAATTGCATCCTTCAAATTCGCTTTGTCTTTTCTACAAAACCATCGACTTACTGATAATAAGGGCTGTGGGTTTTTCCTTTAATCTTTACAACATCACAATTTCTAGAACAGTGTCTGGAACATAGTGGGTGTTCAAACATATCTGCTGAGTTACACATGCGCAAAGTATGTCACAGAATTTTCTTCAACTTGATGAGATGACTTAGGTCAATCAGTTCAGTTCAGTTCAGTCGCTCAGTCGTGTCCAACTGTTTGCGACCCCATGAATTGCAGCACGCCAGGCCTCCCCGTCCATCACGATCTCCCGGAGTTCACTCAGACTCACGTTC
>SJYC01121542.1:0-76178 GCA_006408675.1 Madoqua kirkii
GGGGGGTTTCCGGATGGAGGGGACAAACGGATACCTATGGCCGATTCATATTGACGTATGGCAAAAAGCATCACAATATTGTAAATAAGTACTTCTCAACTAAAATAAATAAATGATCTTTTCAAAATACAACTGTACACTATTGAAGAAACAAAAACAGGACTGCCGAGTGCAGGGTTCTGAGACCACTTTGTGAAAGAAGCAAGCAGCCCTATAGATCTGTAGGTCCCTGAGAAGAGCACATAATTTGTATTCATGATGAAGACTCTGGGTCACCAAGAAAAGGTTAAATTTGTTTTAATTACACTGTGCCTAACAAAGGGATGTGAGCTACACATATATTTTCCAAAATGACTATAAAATACAGACTTTTAGAGCTTAAAAGAGTAACCTGGCCATCTGAGGAAAAACAATCAGTGTTGGTAACAAACACCTCCTATAGGAAAATGCAGTATTATCAAATTTCACATTTTGCTGGGATGTGTTACGCTTACGTTTGCTCTTCAATTCACAGTGTTTCTGAACACTGTGCTGTCTTGCATTTTTCTCCATCTCGCTGACCTTTCTCAAGCTGCTACTATTACACTAACACATAAGAAAGTGCAGGAAAAGACTCCCTGCAGTGAATCTGTGGGTAATTTGAAAAACCTCACCCTGTTTGTCAAATTAACTTAAAAAAAATTTCTACCTGTTCTGTACCAAGTTCACAGACCATTGGAAGACACATGATTATCCTTCACTTTAGCATGACTACACTATTCCTGAAATAAATCAACAAATTAATGTCCATTCTTAATCTCTCCAAAGGTCTTCCGTTCTTCCTGTAGTGGTGAGATGTAACTATTTAATCCTCTGAGGTGATGCACGAAACAGCTCTTCAGGCAGTATTCTTAAAAGTGTCTGGAAACCAGAATATTTGACTTGCTAACCCCTCAAACGTACGTTTAAGGCTAAAAGCAATCCAAATTTAATACATAGAGGTGATTATTCAAAATATCTGACAGATAGTCACTTTAGAATTTCCTTTATGTACTTATATGTAGACTACCATGTGGAATTGGTAATACACAGCTTAAATGCCAGGTAGGAAAAAGCCAGTTTTGTAAAGGAGTGAATTGGCCTGGTGCACCCTAGTGGTAGGCACTGTGGTGAGCTGAGGATGCATACCCTGTCTATGTAAGTCAGACTTGCTTCTTCTGTAAAATGATGTGTGAGTCGAACAAAGGGGGCATATCCCTAGTTATCCCTAGTACCTCTGCAGGGGACCAAGTTCCAGCCTCAGAGGAAAGGTAAAGGATGTTAATTAGATGCATTATGCTAATCATTTTGCAACATATAAAAATATGGAATCATTACATTGTACACTTGAGATGAACATGGTGTGATACGTGAATTATACCTCGATCTAAAAGGGTGGTGGGAAGCAAGATGGAGTTACTCAAGTAAAGTCAAGAAGGTGGTGGGCCGTCCTAAGATGGTGGAGGAATAGCATGTGGAGAGCACTTTCTCCCCCAAAAATTCATCAAAAGAACATTTGAACACTGAACAAATTCCACAAAACAACTTCTGAATATTGGCAGAGGACATCAGACACCCAGAAAGGCAGCCTGTTGTCTTCGAAAGGAGATTGGACAAAGTATAACAGATAAAAAGAGAGACAAAAGAGGTAGGGACGGAGAATCATCCCAGGAAGTTAAAGTTAGTTAAAAGTTAAGTCGCTCAGTCATGTCTGACTCTTTTCAACCCTATGGACTATAGCCCACCAGGCTCTTCTGTCCATGGGATTCTCCAGGCAAGAATGCTGGAATGGGTTGCCATTTCCTTCTCCAGGGGATCTTCCTGAGCCAGGGATCAAACCCAGATCTCCCGCATCAGAGGCAGACGCTTTAACCTCTGAGCCACCAGGGAAGCAGGAAGGGAGTCTTAAAAGAGAAATTTCCAAACACTGGGAAACACTCTCACTGACTGGTCTGTGGGGAATCTTGGAATCTCAGAGGGCAACATAACTGGGAGGAAAAATAAATAATTACACCCCACAGATTATGTACCTAACGGCAACTCCCAGTGCTTGCAGCCACCACCAGCAAGTGGGGGCTGAACAGGGAGGCATGGGCTGCATTGCTTAGGGTAAGGACCATTGCTTAGGGTAAGAACTGAACCTGAATGCCCTGAGGGTAGTCTGAGGGAACTAACATGAGATAGCAACCCAAACTGTGGGATAGCCTGAGAGAGACAGAGAGAGACAGAGAGACAGAGAGACAGAGAGACAGAACTATCCTGTGAAAAGCCCTAACCTGGGGCACTGCCAAGCCAAGCCCACTCTCAGAACAAAGGACTGAGCGCTAGCTGCAGACCGGCCCATCCCCTGCTGGAGACAAGCAGGATGGGGGCAGCCAGAGCTGGAAAGGGGCAATGGCGTCCCCAGAGAGGCATTCTCTACCAAACTGCAAACAAGCTCTGTTGCTAACCAAGAGTTCTTGGGATTCTGGACAGTTGACATCTGCTGGGAGGGTAGCAGCCAGAGATCTACTCCCCACAGAGACACATGGCACACATGAGAAGGTGCACCCAGTGTACACCCAGAAAACTGAGCAGCTGGGACGAGGGAGGTGACAAGATGCACCACCCACCTGGGGGTGACTGCGCTCGCCAGGCGCCTGGTCCCCTGAGCTGCTCGGAGCTGCTCGGAGCTGCTGCACAGCCTCAACTGAGTCTGTGCCTTTGGGGAGTACTCGAGAACCTAAACCTGAGTGGCTTAGACCTGGAAAGTACATGCAACCCAGGGCCCGCCTCAGACAGTTTCTGGCAGAGCAACCTAGAGCCTGAGAAGTGTAGACCATGAACGGGGGCAAACACAGTGCGGCTGAAACACTGCAAGCACTCCCCACACACGCCAGTGATATTTGTTTGCAGTGTTCCTCCCAACAGCACGATTGAACAAGTGAGCCTTAAAAAGTGACTACCTTCACCCCCTTGTGTCAGGACAGAAATTAAGCACCGAAGAGACCAGCAACAGAAGAAGCTAAAATAAACAGAGGGAACCGCTTTGGAAGTGACAGGTGCAACAGATTAAAACTCTGTAATTAGCACCAACTACACTAGAAGGGCCCTATTGATCTTGAGAAGTCTAAGCCAGATCAAGGAACTATCTGAAACTGAACTGACCCCACACTGTCTGCAATAGCTCCAGAGAAATTCCTAGATATATTTTTACTATTATCATTTTTTTAATTAAAAAAAATTAATTTTAAGTCCTCTATTACTTCTTTAGTTTTCATTTTTATAACCTACTGCTGCTGCTGCTAAGTTGCTTCAGTCCTGTCCGACCCTGTGTGACCCCATAGACGGCAGTTCACCAGGCTCCCCCATCCCTGGGATTCTCAAAGCAAGAAAACTGGGGTGGGTTGCCATTTCCTTCTCCAATGCATGAAAGTTAAAAGTGAAAGTGAAGTCACTCAGTCGTGTCCGACTCTTAGTGACCCCATGGACTGTAGCCCACCAGGCTCCTATAACCTACTATTACCTTGCAAAAATAAGAACCTATTTTAAAGCAAACTTCATATATGTATTTTATAATTTTCATCACTTTGGTTTTTTTTTTAATATTGTACTTTTGAGAGTCTAACCTCTGCTCTAAATTTTTAATCTTTGCTTCTTGGTATTTGTTATCAATTTTGTACCTTTAAGAACACAATCTTCAGTACTCATTTTTATTTCAGAGTGTGATTACTGGCTTGATTGCTGTCTCCCCATTTTGACTCTCCTTTCTCTCCACCAGGTCGCCTCTATCTCCTCCCTCCCCCTTCTCTTCTCTACCAAACTCTATGAATCTCTTTGTGTGTTCTGGGCTGTGAGAACACACAGGGAACTGATTACCGGCTGGATGTGTCTCTCTCCTTTTGATTCCCTGTTTCCTCCTCCTCCTGGTAACTTCTGTCTCCTTCCTACCTCTTCTCCTCTCTGTGTAACTCTGTGAAGATCTCCAAGGGGTCCAGACTGTGGAGAACACATAGGTAATTGATTACTGGCTAGCTTGCTCTCTCCCCTTACGGCTGGATGTGTCTCTCTCCTTTTGATTCCCTGTTTCCTCCTCCTCCTGGTAACTTCTGTCTCCTTCCTACCTCTTCTCCTCTCTGTGTAACTCTGTGAAGATCTCCAAGGGGTCCAGACTGTGGAGAACACATAGGTAATTGATTACTGGCTAGCTTGCTCTCTCCCCTTTTGATTCCCCCTCATCTCCTCCTGGTCACCTCTATCTCCCTCCTCCCTCTTCTCTTCTCCATGTAACTCTGTGATCAAGCTGCTACTATTACACTAACACATAAGAAAGTGCAGGAAAAGACTCCCTGCAGTGAATCTGTGGGTAATTTGAAAAACCTCACCCTGTTTGTCAAATTAACTTAAAAAAAATTTCTACCTGTTCTGTACCAAGTTCACAGACCATTGGAAGACACATGATTATCCTTCACTTTAGCATGACTACACTATTCCTGAAATAAATCAACAAATTAATGTCCATTCTTAATCTCTCCAAAGGTCTTCCGTTCTTCCTGTAGTGGTGAGATGTAACTATTTAATCCTCTGAGGTGATGCACGAAACAGCTCTTCAGGCAGTATTCTTAAAAGTGTCTGGAAACCAGAATATTTGACTTGCTAACCCCTCAAACGTACGTTTAAGGCTAAAAGCAATCCAAATTTAATACATAGAGGTGATTATTCAAAATATCTGACAGATAGTCACTTTAGAATTTCCTTTATGTACTTATATGTAGACTACCATGTGGAATTGGTAATACACAGCTTAAATGCCAGGTAGGAAAAAGCCAGTTTTGTAAAGGAGTGAATTGGCCTGGTGCACCCTAGTGGTAGGCACTGTGGTGAGCTGAGGATGCATACCCTGTCTATGTAAGTCAGACTTGCTTCTTCTGTAAAATGATGTGTGAGTCGAACAAAGGGGGCATATCCCTAGTTATCCCTAGTACCTCTGCAGGGGACCAAGTTCCAGCCTCAGAGGAAAGGTAAAGGATGTTAATTAGATGCATTATGCTAATCATTTTGCAACATATAAAAATATGGAATCATTACATTGTACACTTGAGATGAACATGGTGTGATACGTGAATTATACCTCGATCTAAAAGGGTGGTGGGAAGCAAGATGGAGTTACTCAAGTAAAGTCAAGAAGGTGATATGAATGTTTCTCCCTACTGGGTCAGGAGAAACCCCTCTCCAAAAGGTGGAGGCAGGAGGCTCCTTTTTCTCTGGGACTTCAGTTGCTGAAGGAAACCACTTGTCCTTGGTTTGTGTGTAAACTTCATCAAGAGCTATCCTTATCCTTCATCTAAATGTTGTATGCATCACAACTTTGTATCTGCCTCCCCTCAACTATGGTGTTTATATCAAGACTTTGGCCTTCTTAGAAATAACCTCAAAAGAAGAAGATAATTATCTGACCAAATGAGATGATTACATGTTAATGACTGACGGATTCTTCAGGTTAAAGATCTGTAGTTTCTTTGCACAGCATACAGTTGACAGAATCTGGAGTCAGAAGTACTGGATTTAATGTCTTTCAAGCCTTAGCATTTCGGCCTAGTCCTTTTACCCCTGTGACTCAGTCTCTGTAACTGTGTGGAAATGCCCTGTGTACTCCATGCAACTCCAGTGAGGTTCATATATTTTGAAATACAGGACACTGTTCTAAAATATCCTATTTTCAATGAAAAAAAAATTTAGGCCACAGTTTGAGATTTAAGGGATAGCAGGAAAATAGCCACTGCTTCAGGAAAGACAGACCATGATACCTTTTATAGTTTTCTTTGTTTGTTTGTTTGCAAAGGTCATTGCATCATTGGTATGATGCCACATTTAGTGTTTTGTGTGATAAATTTCAACTCACCTTCACTGTAATATGTTCTAGACACCTGATCAGGTTCACAACATTAGTGACTGAATAGTAGCTGAAGGAGAGGATAAGAAGCCTCCATTGTAATCATCAACATTTGGGCTCAGATGTACGATCAGAATGAGAGTGCAGCAGCTTGGACATGCAATCAGAAATACAGCTCCAAAACTTGATGTCAATCCTGAGGATAAGAAGGGAACCTCTGTGGCCAAAATTTTAGCAGTCTGTGTCAGAAGAGAAATCCTTATTAGACGTTTGGGGGTTTGTTACTGAAGGGTTAGATAAAAATCCAGGACATGAAGGATTTCTGCCTCACTTACTTTGATTGCAACAAAAGAGTGACATTTATTTTGAATGCTATAAGTCGTGATACTACCTAAGCACATGCCTTCAGTCAGTTCAGTTCAGTTCAGTCGCTCAGTCGTGTCCAACTCTTTGCAACCCCATGAATCGCAGCATGCCAGGCCTCCCTGTCCATCACCAACTCCCAGAATTCACTCAGATTCACTTCCATCGGGTCAGTGATGCCATCCAGCCATCTCATCCTCTGTCGTCCCCTTCTCCTCCTGCCCCCAATCCCTCCCAGCATCAGAGTCTTTTCCAATGAGTCAACTCTTCATATGAGATGGCCAAAGTACTGGAGTTTCAGCTTCAGCATCATTCCCTCCAAAGAAACCCCAGGGCTGATCTCCTTCAGAATGGACTGCTTGGATCTCCTTGCAGACCAAGGGACTCGAAAGAGTCTTTTCCAACACCACAGTTCAAAAGCATCAATTCTTTGGTGCTCAGCTTTCTTCACAGTCCAACTCTCTCATCCATACATGACCACAGGAAAAACCATAGCTTTGACTAGATGGACCTTTGTTGGCAAAATAATGTCTCTGCTTATAAATATGCTATCTAGGTTTATAGCACTGCAATTCTCCAGTCAAAGGATATGAGAAGAAAGAATTTCCTTGATGTTTGCAAAGCAGGTGTTTAATTACTATGAAACAAAAAAAAATATGTACATTAGTCTACCAACTAGGATTTAGAAACTCAAATTGTGTTTTTTCTGAAATTTGTATTCAGTAAAAGAAATTGGTCTTACCAGTTCAAAGGGGGAAAAATGAGCCTTTACATTTGCTTTAGGGCCACTTGTCCTGATATTCTGAGTCAAAATCTCATTGTCACAGAACAGTGGACACGAAATGTTCTCTCTTGTGAAAAATAAAATACCAGCTAAGGCACAGGTGACATGAAAGAAAAGTGCTGATGGAAAAAGAAAAATGGTCACCAAAGGTGGCTTCCCAGGTGGCTCAGTGATAAAGAAGCCACCTGCTAATGCAGTAGACCTGGGTTCAATCCCTGAATTGGGAAGATCCCTTGGAGAAAGAAATGGCAACCCACTCTAGTATTCTTGCCTGGGAAATCCCATGAACAGAAGCCTGGCAGGCTACAGTCCATGGGACACACATCATTTGAGTCAGAAAAGGATAATCTATACGAGCTTGTTTTTTAAAATCTTGGAAAACCTTAAAGAGGAAGCTGGTATATAGAGCCAGAATTAAAGGGAAAAACACACAGAAAACCAAGAGAGAGTCACTCCTCTCCTCCAAATGGGAATATATTGTTTTGAAGGGGTCAAGAAAGCAATTTGAGTAACTTGGAAAAAGATGTTTAACTGACTTCTTCCAATATATTTTGAAACAATGCCATATTTATTAAGTAACATGTGTCCAAATGAAGAGAATGTTGTGCTATTATGTGTAAAAAATGCCCAAAACAAAAGAAAAGGCACAGGAATTAATTATACAAATTTTTACCTGAATAAAAAAATCAGCATTCCACATAGTCAATGAATGTTAAACTTGAAAACAAAGCATTGTAGGCAATTTAGAGACATGAAATATTTTAACTGTAAGTAATTAAGTGTATGTATGTATTGACGAGGGCTTCCCAGGTGGCACTAGTGATAAAGAAACTGCCTGCCAATGCAGGAGACAGAAGAGAGACGGGTTCCATCCCTGAGTTGGGAAGATTCCCTGGAGGAGGGCATGGCAACCCACTCCAGTATTCTTGCCTGGAAAATTCCGTGGACAGGGGAACTTGGGGGGGCTACCATCCATGGGATTGCAAAGAGTCAGACATGACTGAGTGACTAACACTTTCACACCAATTAAAGTAACGTTTTGTTGTCTCTGGAAATGACATATTCACAAGTCCATGTCTCAGCACTAATATTTATGTATTTCAATAGCTGGGTCTGTTCTCTTACTGATATTTTAGCAGTTCAGTTAATTCAAAAACAGAAATATAAGTTGCTTTTAATAATTTTTATAAAGCAATGGAGTAGATTTTTCCTTTGAAATCATTTTTTTTTCCTTTGGAATTGGATCTGTAAACTAATGAGTAAATACGAAGGGGTGCACAGATAGAATGGATCTTAGATTCTTTATTTATTTTTCCTTAAGGGAGAACAATGAGCTGGGACTTGGGTTTGTGAATATGTCATTTCCACAAAGACATCAAAATGTTACTTTAGTTGGTGTGAGAGTGTTAGTCACTCAGTCGTGTCTGACTCTTCACAACCCCATGGATGGTAGCCCCCCAGGCTCCTCTTCTTTCTATACTCCTGGGACTGATATGAAACACTCTGATGCCAAACCTAGAATTAAATCACCTTTATTGCTAAAAGTTTATTTGACAGTGTTAGGTACAAAATATCGACGTTACTAATGAAAAGACGTGAAAGCTTGACTCATAATTTGAGAACTGCTGATTATAATCACAAACTCTTTAGGTTTTATATGGACTTTAACACATAGGGGGTCTGGCCCTGAAAAAATGCTCTAAGATAAACAAGATGTACCCACTTCAACTACAATTTTTAAAATAATGTGATTCAGTGCAGCTGATGTTGCACTTGTGTTGTACAACTTGGGTTCAAGCTCTTTCTCCAAAGCCCTCAGAATTACAGGGACAGAAAAAACTTTTTAAGCATTTGCAGCTCATTCTGCAGCTGTTTCAGGAAAGGAAAGAAATATTAAATATCTGTATATTATTTAGGTAATTGTTATATACACTTCAGTTAAAAAATACCCCAATGCTTACATAGTACTTGGTATTAAATACATACTACTTACAGCTTCAACAATAATTTTGTCTTGCAGCATGACCATTCCTTGTCTAATTTCACTTTGCTCATCATTTAGAAAATGTTTATGATCCTTCTCTAACTCCTCCATAGGCTAAAAAAGAAAGTCAATACAGTGAGAAAGCACCACTTTTCATCTCATGTTCTAAATGGATACGATTAAAGTTCAAAAGTAATAACACTTAATAGTCAAAGGATGCCCATTATTTATCCCAAATAAAAATATTGTAACAAATACATGGAAATCAAAATATTCACTTAATAGATCTTCTAAATGCCAACTTGAGTCAAATTGTATTATTCCAGTGGTACAATCACCTTACCCTTTGCTCAAAATAATAACTTAAGGAACAGTAAAGGTCAAGGGGGAGCAAAAAACATAAGCACTGATGGTCCCACAGAATGAAATACCACAATTTTAAAACTCTTAATGAGCTTTCTTTTTAATATAAATTTATTTATTTTAATTGGAGGCTAATTATTTTACAATACTGTATTGGTATTGCCATACATCAACAAGAATCTGCCACAGGTGTTCTCCATTCTGAGCCCCCCTCTCTCCTCCCTCCCTGTACCATCCCTCTGAGTCATCCGAGTGCACCAGCCCCAAGCATCCTGTATCCTGCATCGAACCTGGACTCATGATTCGTTTCATTTATGATATTATACATGTTTCAATGCCATTTTCCCAAATCACCCACCGTCTCCCTCTCCCACAGAGTCCAAAGACTGTTATAATCACTGACCTAGAGCCAGACATCTTGGAATGTGAAGTAAAGTGGGCCTTAGGAAGCATCATTATGAATTCTGTTGTACACCTGAAACTAAAATAATATTGAGGCCAACCGTATCTCAATTTAAAAAACGGGTTATTAGAAATATACTGAAATAGAATTAGTCAGATACCTCTTTATTATAAGCGTATTGCTGTAACTTTCTAATGGAAAATATGTTTTAAGCACAAACTCCTACAAAAATGTGCACAATCATCACATATTGTTACAGAACCAGGAAACCAGAAGAGATCTAAGGCCATGTAGTTCCCTTACTTTACGAAGGAGGAGATTAAAGCCCTGAGGAAAAAAAAAAGTTACTTTCCCAGTGTACACACCTCACCAACAGGAGCCAGGGCTAGGCTGTACCTGGTCTGATCTATTGGTCTCCTTACTAACTACCACAACATAAGCCTCTACTACATCACGCCACTCATGGGTCCATGGCTAGAAAGGAGCTAGAGAGTACTCCTTTGTATTTTATGTTTAACAAATAACTCTGAAACAATAATTGGTCTAGAGACTTTTTTTTAACCATACTTTGCTTAATTTTATGAGCATCGAATATCCTTAAAAGTCCTAGTGTGAGAGCTGGATCAGAAAGAAGGCTGAGTTCTGAAGAATTGATGCTTTCAAACTGTGGTGTTGGAGAAGACTCTTGAGAGTGATTTGGACTGCAAGGTGATCAAACTAGTCAATCCTAAAGGAATCAACTCCATGGAATCACAAAGAATTGGACACGACTGAGCAACTGAACAACAATAACAACAAAAATTCCTAAATGGTGATTCTCACACGTGGCTGCAAAAAGACCTAGGCCAGGGTCCTACTCCAAGCCAGCAGGACTCAGGCATTTTTTAAAATCATCTCCAAATGTTTATAACTGCAACCAATATTGAAAATCATTGCCCTAATGTCCTTATCTATTTTCCAATCCTTTTCCCAACTTCTCTCTGATGCCCTCCTCTATGATTAACTGGGAGACCTGAGAGTGAGACCTGAGAATGCACAGTCCTTATCTGGATTTCACTAACGAACAGTGAGCACTGCCTAAATTAGTGAAGTTCAACACCAGAAACATTTAATTTACACTCAACACAAAAAACATTTCCACCTACCTAGGACTGTTGGCAAGACTGTTAACCTTTGACCTGCTTCATTTTGTACTCCAAGGCCAAATGTGCCCATTCCTCCAGGTATCTCTTGACTCCCTGCTTTTGCATTCCAGTCCCCTATAATGAAAAGGACAACATTCTTGGGTGTTAGTTTCAGAAGGTCTTCACTGAGCCATTCAGCTTTAGCTTCTTCAGCATTACTGCTTGGGGCATAGACTTGGATAACTGTGATATTGAATGGTTTGCCTTGGAAAAGAACAGAGATCATTCTGTCCCTTTGAGACTGCATCCAACTACTGCATTTCAGACTCTTGTTGACTATGAGGGCTACTCCACTTCCTCTAAGGGATTTTTGCCCACCATAGTAGATACATTGGTCATCTGTGTTAAATTCACCCATTCCAGTCCATTTTAGTTCGCTGATTCCTAAAATGTCAATCTTCACTCTTGCCATCTCCTGTTTGACCACTTCCAGGTTGCTTTGACATGGACCTAACATTCCAGGTTCCTTCACAGCATCAGACTTTACTTCCATCACCACTCACACCCACAACTGGGTGTTGTTTTTGCTTTGACTCCATCTCTTCATTCTTTCTGGAGTTATTTCTCCGTTGATCCCCAGTAGCATATTGGGCACCCACCGACCTGGGGAGTTCATCTTTCAGTGTCCTATCTTTTTGCCTTTTCTTACTGCAAGGAGATCAAACCAGTCCATCCTAAAGGAAATCAGTCCTGAATGTTCAGTGGAAGGACTGATGCTGAAGCTGAAACTCCAATACTTTGGCCACCTGATGTGAAGAACTGACTCATTAGAAAAGACCCTAATGCTGGGGAAGGTTGAAGGCAGGAGGAGAAGGGGATGACAGAGGATGAGATGGTTGGATGGCATCACAGACTCGATGGATAGGAGTTTGAGCAAGCTCCAGGAGTGGTGATGGACAGGGAAGCTTGGCATACTACAGTCCGTGGGGCTGCAAAGAGTCAGACACAACTGAGCAAATGAACTGAACTGAGGACAACATGTTGTATTAGAGAATAGATCTCCATAGAATTGTATGATCAGCAAGAAACATGATCATTTGACCTCAGCCACCAGGGACATTTTTACCTATGGTGTATGTCCTTTTTGTTCAAAGTCACCCAGGAGAAGTATTTTTTATTTTCTTTCATTATGGGTGGCTGGTAGCTCAGTTGGTAAAGAATCCACCTGCTTCTAGGAGACCTAGACTTGATTCCTGGGTTGGGAGGATTCCCTGGAGAAGGGAAAGGCTACTACTCCAGTTTTCTTGCCTGAATAATTCCATGGACACAGGAGCCTGGAAGGCTGCTGTCCAAGGGGTCTCAAAGAGTTGGACACAACTGAGCGACTTTCACTTTCATTTTTAGTCACACTGCTGAGAACATTATTTATTTAACCTATTTAATGTTTAACTGCTGTCTTCCATGGAAATGAAGAACAATGAATAGATTAGACTGCCTGCTTACATATTTTTTCTTTAGTTGTGGACTCGCAAATTCAAAACCTAACCTTCTCTCCTTTAGGCTAATAATAATTTAACCTGTCATAATGGCCTGTACATTTTACAATCATTTATGGTTTTCATTTCTCCTCTCTGAATATAATCAGAGCACAGTGTAATAAAACAATTTACCTTTGCTTTAACATCATGTAAAAGTGAAAAAATTCAATGAAGTCATTTTTAAGTATCATTGCCTTCATTCTCAAGCACTTTCTACTTTTTACCTTATTTTTCAACTTTAAGACATGAAATACAGTTACTGGGTCACAAATTATAATTATCTTGCCTTGTATCTGAAAACAAAGTGCAAACATAAAGGTTTCTTGCTTTGATAATTTCTGTAATTTTACACAGCATTGATGAGGCCCTGGTATAATTCAAATGTACAGACAGCACCCACAATACCATAAACATAAGCTTTTCTCAGAGCAAGTTGTTACTGAAGCACAAACTAGGATAAAAGAATTAATTATTAACTCTTCAGGCAACTTTTACGTTTTCTTTATGTAGTGTTTTCTATACTCACCTGTACTCATCGTAATATTGTGCCATTTTTACCATCTAGTTAAGATTTCATTGTATAAACAGTAGCTGAATATATTCATGTCAAAGATAATCATGCCTTTAAAAGGTTTCTTTGTCAGGTATTCATTAAAGTGGGTTTCACATCAAAATGATAGTCACTAATATAGGGCAAACATCTTACCCATTTGGCAGGTTTAAAAAATTTTTTAATTTTATTAGCACTGTATCAAATCCTCAGCCTAAATTATGTCTCCTTAACAGCACAGAAATCTGTTTTATGAATGCACACAATTGGTGAGCATTCAAAGTGGAAATAATCTGTGTATCATTTACAAATATGTATTGGAGACCATAATAGCAATGATGCTGCTCATGAATGCATCAGAAATTCATTATTAGAAATATCTACTTGCACCAATGGTACACCTTATAAACAGTGCTTCTGCTTTCTTAATAATTGGTCTTCAAAAATTCATTCTGTGATAAATTCTCTAAATAAAGACTTCTTCCCAGCTGATGTTTACCACTACGGGTTGCATGAAGCACTGGCATTTTGCTTCAAGACAGGAGGTAACAGGAATAAACACAGCACCAGCAGCTACATCTCCTCCAGATTAGATATGTGAACATTGTGAACA
The DNA here is from genome assembly GCA_006408675.1 of Madoqua kirkii. Classification (NCBI taxonomy): domain Eukaryota; kingdom Metazoa; phylum Chordata; class Mammalia; order Artiodactyla; family Bovidae; genus Madoqua; species Madoqua kirkii. The sequence continues at coordinate 13,613 of SJYC01121542.1, forward strand.
TTGTAATGGGTGGTGTGGATGACACGGAACTCCACAGAAGCGCCCACGCGGAGAGCAGCCCATTTTCAGAAAGCACAGGAGACACCGTTTTGTCTCATTCGAAAGCAACTCACAACCTTCTCCAGTTTTCCAGTGGAAACTTTCAGACACAAAGTTTTTAATGTAAACCTGATGGAATATGATGAATTTTTAGGAGGTAATTTGATTCTAGACAGCAGGCAAGAGAATAGAAAAGGGCAATAATTGAGGTCATAGCTGTAACTATCTCTTGAGTTCTCTGAAGGAGTAAAGTGAGACTACCTTGATTTTTAGCCATGTAGACACTGATAGGGGCTTCCCTTCTGGCTCAGCTGGTAAAGAATCTGCCTGCACTGTGGGAACCCTGGCTTCCATCTTTGGGTTGGGAAGATCCCCTGGAGAGGGGAACGGCTACCCACTCCAGTATTCTGGCCTGGAGAGTTCCATGGTCCATGGGGTCACAGAGAATCAGACACGACTGAGCGACTTTCACTTCACTTCACTTCAGAGACTGATAGGCACTAAATTAATGACAATGTAAGATTTCATTCTTACATTTCCTCTTAGGAGGGACCCATACTTGCCCTGGGGGCTTGGTGGCAGAGGGTCAGGGTAGGGGTGAGTCATGAATCCCTCCCCAGGCCCTTCTGTGCAGGTACATGAGAGGACTGCTGTGGGCTGCTGCCTAGGAAGCCCTGCGCACTGAGACCTCTCTCTCAGGACTCTGATCGGCCTGGCTATGAATATGTCAATCATGATTGCATATGCAGGGATTTAACTGTTTGTGGGAACACTCGCGGTGATTTTCAGCTTTGTTTGCTTTTGCTTTAGTTTTTTGCAAGCCAAAGGATACATCTAAGGGAGAGCTAGCTTTCAACATTGCAACCTGACATTTTCCCAAATATTTACTGTCACTGCTTCAAACATTTCTGGGTGTATCTTTTAGAATTCCCCTCAACTCCAGTGGCACATTTTTTTCGATACAGTGAGTACTATCAATCTTCATCCTTTGAGGGAAGATTTTATTCTATTTTATTTATATGTGTTTGTTTCTTATTGTAGAGAACATATATAACATAAATTTTGTCATTTTAAAGTGCACAGCCTAATGGCATTTAGTGTGGTCACAATGCTGTGCAGTTATCACTACCAGTCTCTCCAGAGGCTGGCAAATCAGTCTTTGCACGTCGTCTGCCCTCCCTCTTGGTTGCCAGCATCCGAAATAAAGCAAACTTTCCTTTCCAGGAACCTCTCCTCTTTAACGGCTTTTGAGTGCTGAGCAGCCAAACCCCACTTTCAGTAACAAGCTGAGCTTCCTTTGCTTCACACCATGTTCCCATTAAGCTATCTATTTTACACATGATAGTGTATGTATGTCAACCCTAATCTCCCAGTTCATCCCATGAATGATACTTTTATCCAGCTTTTGTGAAGGAGGCAACATTTCCTTTTCACTTTGTTGAGAGGTTTGTTTGTTTGTTTGTTTTTTACTGCCAATATTTCATAAGATCCTGGCATTCTATGGCTCAAATGGTCAAGGATCTGCCTGCAATGCAAGAGGCACGGGTTTGATCCCTTGGTCAGAAAGATCCCCTGGAGAAGGGAATGGCTACCCACTCCAGTATCCTTGCCTGGAGTATATCACGGACAGAGGAGCATGGCAGGCTGCAGTCCATGCAGGCGCAGAATCAGACATGACTGAGCGACTAACACTTTCACTTTCACTAAGACTTCTTTAGTTAGCAGAAGAAGGAGGGAAAGAAAAGAGGCCAGGGGCCCATAACTTGCAAGATGGAAAAGAAATGGGTAAGCTGAATAATTAAATAAATGGCATAGTATTTTGAGTCTTCAGTTATTTAGGACTTTAGCTGAGCTACAGTGATTGATGGGCTTCCCTGGCGACTCAGATGGTAAAGAATCTGCCTGCAATGCAGGAGATCCAGGTTTGATTCCTGCATCTGTAAGATCCCCCTGGAGAAGGAAATGGCAACCCACTCCAGTATTCTTGCCTGGAAAAACCCATGGACAAAGGAGCCTGGTGGGCTACAGTCCATGTGGTTGCAAAAGAGTTGGACATGAAGTGACTAAACAACAACAATGGTGACGTGTGTCAGCTAGACTTATTATAGAAATCATTTTGCAATATATATAAATATCGAATCATTATATTGTACACCTAAAACTAATATAATATTTCCATGGTAGCTCAGTGGTAAAGAATCCACCTGGAATGCAGGAGACCCTGGTTTGATTCCTGGATCAGGAAGATCCGCTGGAGGAGGGATAGTACCCACTCCAGTATTCCTGGGTGTTACGCTCTGAGCCCAACTCTCCGAGTAGACTGAGAGAACAAGTCCACCACGGCAATGCAAAAGCAAGAAGGGAGTTTATTGCTAACTCGAGTTAGGGCACTCTGTCACATCCAACGCAGTGGAGTGAGGCAGAGAGCCCTGAGCCCGGAATTACAGGAGTATTTATAGGTTTAAGACAAAGACAGACATTTGGCATGAGCTGATTGGCTATCCAATGTGCTTGCGCGGGTTTAGGGCTTTGTGTCTCGTGCGGATTGGCTCATATCATGGATAGGTGGAGTTATTTCCCTGATTGGGTCTCCATCACGTCACCCTGGAAGATCCCACAGAATGACTCAGGGATTTTTCTCTGGCCTAGTACACATCATATAAGCCTGTCATGGCGTCAGTGAGGCTGTGTGGTTTTAACACTGGGCTTCCCTAGTGGCTCAGCTGGTAAGAATCTGCCTGCAATGTGGGAGACCTGGGTTCGATCTCTGGGTTGGGAAGATCCACTGGAGAAGGGAATGGCTCTCCACTCCATGGACAGTTCCTGGAGAGTTCCATGGACAGTGTAGACCATGGGGTCGAAAAGAGTCGGACATGACTAAGCGACTTTAACTTTCCCTTTATGTCAGTGGTACTGAAAAAAAGAAAAAGGGATAAATGTAAAAGTGAAACCAATAGAAACAGAAAGCAAACAACAGAGAAAATAAATAAAACCAAAAGCTGATTCCTTTAAAAGACTCTAAAAGTCAGTAAGCCCCTAGCTAGATTAACCAAGACAAAAAGAGGAAAGACGATAAACGATCGAGGAGATACAGCTATGGCTGCTACAGACGCAGAGAAGGTGATGAAGGGAGTGATGGGAGCTCCACGGCGATAGTCAACCGCATAGAGAGTTCCTGAGAAGGTGCAGATCGTAACTAACCGAGAAGAAATAGAAAACTTGGATATACTTATGTCCGTCTTTTTTTTTCTTTCATGTTTTATAATGTAAAACCTTTCTAAAAAAAAAAAAATTCCAGGGCTAGATGGCTTCCCTGGTGGTTCTATCAAACCTTTACACAAACTATTTCAGAAAATAGAGAAGATGAATATATTTTTCAACTCATTTATAAACCCAGCTGCACCCAACAACATATTTTAAGGATGGTGAGAAAGTGGAATTTTTCCCAGGAATATTAAGAAAACAGATCATTGCATTCACACAAGAAAAGAGGAGGGTAATCATAAAATCATATCAATCGATGGAGAAAAAAACATTTGACAAAATGCAATATCTACTTGTGCATTAAAAAAAAAAAAATTCAGGAATAGCAACCTCTTAGAGGGAATTTGAAGAAAATCTACAGTTAACATCATATTTTAAGGTATAAGACTGAATACTTTCCCCTAAGATCAAGAGCAAGGCAAGAATGCTCACTTACCACTTCACTTCAGCATAATAATGGAAATTCTATCTAAAGCAATGGGCAGGAAAAATAAATGAATAAAGCCATAAAGATTAGAAAGATATTACACTGTCTTTTTTCATAGGAGACATATTGTGCACATATAAAGTCTTAGAGAATCTATAAAAACTATTAAAACTAATAGCTAAATTTAACAAAACTGTAGAATACAAGCTCAGTAAAGAAAACTTGGGGCTTCCCTGGTGGTCCAGTGGTTAAGTCTCCATCCTCCTAATGCAGGGGAGCCAAGTTTGGTCCCTAGTGAGAGAATTAGATCCCACATGCCACAGCTAAGAGTCTCCATGCCATAACTGAAAATGCCACATGCCGCAACTAAGCCCAGGCACAGCCAAATAAAGAAAGAAATACCCCTCTGGATTCAATGGACAAAAGATTCAAGGGATGAGATCTGATAGACAGAGTGCCTGAAGAACTGTGGACAGAGGTTTCTGACATTGTAGAGGAGGCAGTGATCAAGACCATCCCTAAGAACACGAAATGCAAAAAGGGAAAATGGCTGTCTGGGGAGGCCTTACAAATAGCTGAGAAAAGAAGAGAAGCGAAAGGCAAAGGAGGAAAGGAAAGATATAAGCATCTGAATGCAGAGTTCCAAAGAATAGCAAGAAGAGATAAGAAAGCCTTCCTCAGTGATCAATGTAAAGAAATAGAGGAAAACAATAGAATGGGAAAGACTAGAGAGCTATTCAAGAAAATTAGAAATGCCAAGGGAACATTTCATGCAAAGATGGGCATAATAAAGGACAGAAATGGCATGGGCCTAACAGAAGCAGAAGATATTAAGAAGAGGTGGCAAGAATACACAGAAGAGCTATGTGAAAAATATCTTCATGATCCATATAACCATGATGGTGTGATCACTCACCTAGAGCCAGACATCCTGGAATGCAAAGTCAAGTGGCCCTTAGGAAGCATCACTACCAACAAAGCTAGTGGGGGTGATGAGATTCCAGTTGAGCTCTTTCAAATCCTAAAAGATGATGCTGTGAAAGTGCTGCACTCAGTATGCCAGCAAATTTGGACAACTCAGCAGTGGCCACAGGACTGGAAAAGATCAGTTTTCCTTTCAATCCCAAAGAAAGGCAATGTCAAAAAATGCTCAGACTACCACACAGTTGCACTCATCTCACACACTAGTAAAGTCATGCTCAAAATTTTCCAAGCCAGGCTTCAACAGTATGTGAACCATGAACTTCTAGATGTTCAAGGTGGATTTACAAAGCTCAGAGGAACCAGAGATCAAACTGCCATCATCCACTGGATCATAGAAAAAGCAAGAGAGTTCCAGAAAAACATCTACTTCTGCTTTATTGACTATATCAAAGCCTTTGACTGTGTGGATCACACCAAACTGTGGAAAATTCTGAAAGAGATGGGAATACCAGACCACCTGACCTGCCTCCTGAGAAATCTGTGTACAAGTCAAGAAGTAACAGTAAGAACTGGACATGGAACAACAGACTGGTTCCAAATTGGGAAAGGAGTACGTCAAGGCTGTATATTGTCACCTGCTTATTTAACTTACATGCAGAGTACATCACGAGAAATGCTAGGCTGGATGAGGCACAAGCTGGAATCAAGATTGCTGGAAGAAATATCAATAACCTCAGATATGCAGATGACACCACCATTATGGCAGAAACTGAAGACAAACTAAAGAGCCTCTGATGAAAATGAAAGAGGGGAATGAAAAAAATTGGCTTAAAACTCAACATTTAGAAAACTGAGATCATGGCATCTAGTCCCATCAGTTCAGTTCAGTCACTCAGTCTAGTCCAACACGACCCTATGAATCGCAGCACGCCAGGCCTCCCTGTCCATCACCAACTCCTCGAGTTCACCCAAACTCATGTGCATCGAGTTGGTGATGCCATCCAGCCATCTCATCCTCTGTTGTCCCCTTCTCCTCCTGCCCCCAATCCTTCCCAGCATCAGGGTCTTTTCCAATAAGTCAGTCACTTCATGGCAAATAAATGGGGAAAGAATGGAAACAGCAAGAGACTTTAATTTCTTGGGCTCCAAAATCACTACAGATGGTGACTGCAGCCATGAAATTAAAAGATGCTTGCTCCTTGGAAGAAAAACTATGACCAACCTAGACAGCATATTGAAAAGCAGAGACATTACTTTGCAAACAAAGGTCCCTCTAGTCAAAAATATGGTTTTTCCAGCAGTAATGTATGGATGTGAGAGTTGGACTATAAAGAAAGCTGAGCACCGAAGAACTGATGCTTTTGAACTGCGATGTTTGAGAAGACTCTTGAGAGTCCCTTGGACTTCAAGGAGATCCAACCAGTCCATCCTAAAGGAAATCAGTCCTGAATATTCATTAGAAGGATGACACTGAAGCTGAAACTCTAATAATTTGGCCACCTGAAGAGAAGAACTGACTCATTGGAAAAGACCCTAATGCTGGGAAAGATTGAGGGCAGGAGGAGAAGGGGACGACAGAGGATGAGATGGTTGGATGGCATCACTGACATGAGTTTGAGCAAGCTCCAGGAATTGATGATGGACAGGGAAGCCTGGCGTGCTGCAATCCATGGGGTCACAAAGAGTCAGACAATGGCTGAGCGACTGAACTGAACTGAACCTCTCTGAGGAAATTAGAAAAGAAAACTGTTTTTTTTTCTCTCTTGTCCCACAGGAGTCGTTTTCTTTCAAAATTTTTATTAAAGCTTTCCGAAAGTATAATTGACATATAATAAACTGCACATATTTAAATTTTATGAGTTAGTAAGTTTTGACATAGGTGGTTGACTTGGATGACAAAGAATACTCCTGCACTGCAGGAGACCTGGGTTTGATCCCTAGGTTGGGAAGATCCCCTGAGGCGGGCACGGCATCCCACTCCAGTATTCTCCTGGAGAATCATCATACACAGAGGAGCCTGGGGGCTACGGTCCATGGGGTCATAGTCAGACATGACTGAGTGACTAAGCACACAGCACATGCAACTGTGAAACCAAAATCAGGATAATGAATGTGTGCATCACCCCTAAAAGTTTCAGTGTGCCCCTTTGTAATCGCTCTCTTCTTTCCATACTCCTCCATCTTCAGACAGCCATGGACTGCATCCTGTCAGCACAGATGTTTGCATTTCTTAAAATCTTACATAAATTGGCTGACATGTGCTATGTACTTTTTTCTCTGATTTCGTTCACACAGCATAATTATGTTGAGATACACCCTGTTGTAACCATTTGCATATCTACCTTGGGAAAAACTCTGTTGAAGTTCTTTGTCCATTTTGTACTCGGATCATTTGCCTTGTTTGTTGTTGAGTTGTTTTAATAGACCTTCTCTATATGTCCTGTATATTAACCTCTTCTTGGATATATGATTAGAAGCATTTCTGCCATTCTGCAGGCTGCCTTTCTACTCTGTTCAGTGTCCTCTGGTGCACAAGAGTTTCTAATTTTGAAGAAGTTCATTTTGTCTTTTGTTTGCTGCCTGTGCCATATTCAATGACATTTCTGTCCTGCCTTCTCAGAGTTTTATAGTTTCAACCCTTATGTTCCTATCTTTGCTTTCTAAGTTCATTCTTGTTTATGTTGTTAGGTGAGGCTCTGTCAGCTACAAATCTTCACTTGCCACGGGCACTTGCCGTCCACCTTTACAAGGATTCGATTCTGTGCTCCTGCAGCCGCTGATCCTCATCTCTCACTGAAGGGCGTTCAGGGTGCAGACCGTGAATGAGGTACTCTGTGCTCTGGGAACAGGTCTTCAGATAGGTATTTTCAGGAAAAGATCTTTGTGAACCCAGTCCTTATGTCGGGGCTTCCTGGGTGGTTCTAGTGGTAAAGATCCTGACTGCCAAGGCAGGATTCGATCCCTGGATTGGGAAGGTTCCCCTGGAGGGGGAAACGGCAACCCTCTCCAGTGTTTGCCTGGACAGTTCCGTGGACAGAGGAGCCTGGAGGGCTGCAATCCATGGGGTCACAAAGAAACTGAGGTGACTTGAAGTGAAGTCGCTCAGTCATGTCCGACTCTTTGTGACCCCGTGGAGTGTAGCCCATCAAGCTCCTTCATCCATGGGATTCTCCAGGCAAGAATACTGGAGTGGGTTGCCATTTCCTTCTCCATGGGATCTTCCCAACACAGGGATCGAACCCAGGTCTCCTGCATTGCAGGCAGAGGCTTTAATATGTCCTCATATCTAGAAAATCACTTAATCCCTTCATGGTGACAGCAGCTCCTTGGGACTAGCAGAAAATTTTGGCAAAGATAAGTGCTTGATTGCATGAACTTCTCCTTCACCAAAATCACATGTATATTGACCATCCCTCTGTGAAATGGAGTATTTCCTGCCACATCAGGAAACAATGATGTCACAGTCACCAGGGACTTCAGCCTTCCGGATGTGAGCCACTAGAAATCACTTAATCCCTTCATGGTGACAGCAGCTCCTTGGGACTAGCAGAAAATTTTGGCAAAGATAAGTGCTTGATTGCATGAACTTCTCCTTCACCAAAATCACATGTATATTGACCATCCCTCTGTGAAATGGAGTATTTCCTGCCACATCAGGAAACAATGATGTCACAGTCACCAGGGACTTCAGCCTTCCGGATGTGAGCCAGTAAGCCCTAACGGAATTCATATAGAAGTATACCTGCTGTCTAACAGCCATCAGGCTGCAGCCATTCCCTACAAAGGGAGGAAGTGAAAACTGCAGGGTGTTGGCCCCAGATAGCTGACATGAATATAAAAATGATTTCAGTGAGCCCAGATTGCATCTTCCTGTACACAGAAGAGAGCTAAACAACTTGAGAAACCTGGTTTTCCTTAATTAACAATAATCTTTGGATGTTCAGGCTACCTGCCCCTTTGTTGCAAACTTCTATATAACTTGACTCCTTCCCCTGCCTCCATGGAGCAGTTTCTCGGGGCTACTTGAGATGCTGTCACCCAGGTTTGAAGTCCTAAGAATTTCCCACTGAATAAAACAACTCTTTACTTTCAGGTTGTGACTGTTTTTTAGGTCAATACCCTCTACCTCTTTAGAGCAGTTTTCTCAGAACTATCTGAAGTGCTGTCTCCTGAGCTGCAGTCTTAATTTTTCCCCTAAATAAAATTTAACTCACAATTCTCACATTGAACATTTTTCTAAGTCAACAGGCCGAACTTGATTCTTTTGCATCTGAACATCCAGTTTTCTCTACATCATTTGTTGAAATGTTGTAGCCGTGCATTCTGGGAAACAAACTCAAGAAGGATGATGGAGATAGTGGAGGGCAATTTATTACACCGGAGGGCCCAAGGCAGAGTCTCCTCTTAGCCAAGGACCGCAACCGACTTTTGTGAAAACCTTATATATCTCAAGTGTACGGCTCAAGCCCACATCCCCAAATTCCTTAAACCTAGCCTGGAAAGTGTTAAAGGGAGATACAATCAGGTGAGAGTCATAATTCATAATCAGAAGGGTCAGCTGATTATACATTGTAGCCTACTCCAATGGGTGCCATCAAGATTACAAAGGTGATTGACTACACAGAGGATTATTACATTCTTTTTGGTGATGCGAAATCTTGGTATGGAATCTGGCATTTATCAGTCCAGGAGGCCAGTTTGGCCGCAGGTATGTTATCGCATGGCTACCAGGCCCATAGGCCAAAGCTCACTGAAAGTGCAAGATAGACTTTCCTTCTTTTTCCAGATGGAGTCAGCTCAGTCTGTTCCGTTTCTCCCTGAGAAAAAGACTGTCCTTTCCCCACTGAATGGTCTTTGCAGTTTGTCAGAGACAGATGTGCTGTCTCCTGGGTTGTGTCCTCATTTTGAGACTTAAACCACAGGCTCTTTTTTTTTTTTTAATGATCAAATGGAATCTTTCTGAATGCTGCTGAATGCATGGAACTTAATACAAACAGGTATGGTACTGGAGTTTATCTTTCAAATCACAAATTGAAAAAAACACCAATTGAGAAATAGAAGTATTTAATTACTAAAAAATTTTTTCTCTGTCATAATTCTGCTCCTTGGACTATGAAGCTGAGAGGTGGGCCTCATCCGTGCCACTCCCTGGATGTCAAGGTCAGGCCTCAGATATAACTGCTGGATGGGTGGTTGAGAATTCAACCTGAGCTCCTGATGCTGGGAGCCATATTGAACCTGATTCAATTTTTTAACAGAAAATGGTTGTTCACAAGCATAAACCACGATCTTTTAACTGAGATGACACTGGTCTCAGGACTTAATGAAGCTCAAGTTCCTGATGTCTCGTCACAGAAAGAACTCACTGAGAGACAGTGACAGGTAAGAAGTGAATTTATTTAGAGAGAAGCATCCTCTATAGATGGAGTGTAGTAGGTCCTTTCAGAAAGCGAAAGTGGCACCAGGGTATGGGGTTGTCAGTCTTTTGTTCTGTTGTTGTTGTTGATCAGTTGCTAAGTTGTATCTGACTCTTCGCAACCCCATTGACCACAGCAAGCCAGGCTCCTCTGTCCTCCACTGTCTCCCAGAACTCGCTCAGATTCATGCCAATTGAGTCAGTGATGCTACCAACATTTGTCTCTCTCGAGTATATTTTGAGCAGTGAGCAGCCAGATCTTAGTTCAGTAACACCTCTACTAATCACCCCCTATTCCTTTGTTCCGTTTGCAGCAAAACTCAGAATCACCCACACTCACTGTTCCCAGTGCCTCTCCTCGCATCCTTCTTTAACCCACTCATTGGAGTTTCTGTCCCAATCGCTCTGCTCCTGCTGCCCTGTCAAGCTCGCAATAACTGATGTGGCTAAATCTGATCTCAATTCTCCTCCTCCCCCTCCACTAAGCAGTGCTGGATCTGGCAGGGAATCATCCTCCCTCATGCCCTCTCTTCACTGGCTTCTAAAACATCTAAGACTCTGGCACCAATTCCAATGTGCAGGGGTTTTTTCCCCCTACACCAACAAGCAATTCTGAGACACTAGTTCAGTGTGCTACCATTTAGGTCAGTTCTGACACCATCTACCTGCAGACAGCATCGGATCTCCCAGATGAGGCTCAGTCCTACTAGGCTGCCCTCCTCCCCCACTTTACACGCCAATCGCAAGTCCAAGGTGTTACCTGTGATTCTGACCGATTGGCTAGAAGATCGGAGGTTCCCATGGCCCCTTCTTGGATGTGATTAATTTGTAGAGTGGCAAGAGGAGCAGTGAGAGGGAAGAGATGCGTAGGGCAAAGCATTTCGGCAGGAGGACGAGCTTCCACGCTGTCTCTGAGCACGCCACTCTCCCTGGATCTCCCTGGGTTTATCCACTTGAATATTATCTGAACCCTTTTTGGATTTTTACTGGAAGTTCCATTACACAGGCATGGGTGATTACATTTGTTGGCCATGGTGACTGATTGAAGCTCTAGCCTTACTCCTCTGACCTCCCTCCATGTCAGAGGACTTGACACTAAGGTTCCAGTTCTCTGTCACGTGGCCACCAGCCACTATCCTTAGGTGCTTTCCAAAACCCACTCCATTAACATAACAAAGACAGGTTCCAAGGGCTTCAGGAGCTCTGTGCCAGAAAAGGGGACAAAGACTAAATATACATTTCTGCCGGGAGCCAGTGTGAGGAATTTCACCCGGGACAAGGTCATGTGGCAGAGATCTGATGAGGCAAGGCGAATCAGATCTCAGGTTTCCCCCCAATATTTCCTGAGCATGTACCCCCCAAAATAAGAATCTGCCTGCTTTTCCACTCTTCTGATATTCTCTGGAAAAAGTCAACTAGGGGCTTTAGTCTTTTGCATTTGAAAGGGATGTTTCAGTTAAAACCCCCTCTGATAACTCTCTAGCTTGCCTAACAGGTTCCCCTGGACCTCTTACAGCTGGTGAATTGTTTACAGTCTCCCAACCTAGAGGCACAGGAAGCTTAAAACATCCTAGGAATTAGAATAAAATTGATTAAGTGTTTCATTGTTGAGCCAATACTTGCTGCCAAATTTTCATATCTTTTACTTGTTGATATAGTTGGTATAGAGAAAAAACGAGTAGCAACATTAGATCTTTGAGTTAAGTACCTTCTTTGTTATAACCCACTGCGCCTTTGTTCTATAGAGATGTAACTTTAGTGCTTTAAGGAGATGCATATTAAAGAAAAACATTTCAGGGGAAATGAGATTAACATTCATTAAGGAAGAGAGCCAAAAAGTGTTAGCAAGCCTTTTGGCCAGAAGATGATGTAAATCACCCGAGACTTGTGTATACAACTAGGTATAGAGAAAAGCCTGGTGTTGATAAGAGTCTGGGCTGCTGCTGATGCACAATTTTGTATTACCCATTGATCTCCATGTACTATCAAAAGTATAAAAAGCCTTCTAGACAATAGAGGCCGGGCCAGTCATTGGAAGGACTGGTTTCCCCTGTGTCTCCTCTTTACTCTAATTTCAGGCTGAATACCCATCTGGGGCGTGGAGGCTCGCCATGTCTACTTACTTGTCCTGGCTTTTAAGATCCGTAAGAGAGAGAGCCCAAGGCGGGGCACTCTCCGATATTCAAACAGGCACCAGTGGCCCAACGTAGATGGTGCAAGTTCCTTGTCTGGAACTTTATTGGTTTTCCATGAAAACCAAGTTAATTAGCCTCTTTTCTCCACTTAATTTTCCTACTATACTAATTCTTCCTAATCTAGTCCTATATTAATAAATAAATAAGTTTTTCCTTGCCTATCCGTCTCCCCTTTGAATCATCCTGGATCCACCGGGGCTGGACCCCGGCACATTTCTTTTTGTAAATCACAGTATCACAGCTTCCAGCTCTGGGCTGTCCATCTCCATCCCCATTTCCTCGGCTGAGTCTTCCTCTCCCTGGCTGTTTCCGGTGAAGGCAAAGGATCCCTAGCCAGTGCCCTTCTCTTTCCACACCCTTTGTTGTCATTCAGGCCGTGGAGCCAAAGACCACCCGTCTGCCCATAGCTCTTGAATTTAGTTATCTGCACCCCAGACATCTTCCCAGCACTCCAGGCCACCTGGACTCCTGCCTCTTCCACATCTCCACCAGATGCCTTGTGGGCAATCATCCCTTACAGGTCCACCAGTGATCTCCTCCAGAGATCAGACGAAAAACCCAGAGTCAGCTTCCCCTGCTCTCTTCCTCCTACAGCCCCACACTTGAACTTCTGGGACATTCTCTTGGCATTGACTTCAAAATGTTTCTGGAACCTGACTGTGCCCACCACCTCCCCTGCTGTCTCCCTGGTGCAAGCCTAGGCGACTGACACAGCGTCCTAATGGGGCCCCTGCCGCTGCGACAGCCAGGGAGAGCCTTTTGAAATTCGAGTTATATTGTCACTGTTCTGCTCAGACCCCTGCCGTAACCCCCATCTCACTCAGAGTCCTTACAGACAGCCACCACTTGGCCCCACCAGCCCCACCAGCAGCTCTTACTGTCCACCCCTCAACCTCCGCTGCAGCCACCTGGCTGCCTCACTGCTCCTGGGACACCCAGGAACACGCCCACCTCCATGGCTCTGCACCAGCTGCTCTCGATCTGAAACATTCTTCCTCAAGAAAACTCCTCAATGAGGCCTGCCCCAGTTACCAAGTTGGATTGTGCACCCTGTCATCTCCTTGCTGTGTCAGGATCTTTAGCTGCATGGGAGATCTTTAGTTTTGACATGCAGGATCTAGTTCCCCAGGGATGGAACCCGGGTCCCCTGCTTTAGGAGTGCAGAGTCTTAGCCACTGGTAAGTCCCTCGCTCTCATTCCTATCACTTGTAACATTTTTGAAAGAAACTGACTACAGTTACTGTCTACCGCCCTCTGCTGGAACATGGGCGCCTGGACAAGGCTCTCCACCTGAGTTTTGTTCCCTGGTTTAACTCCAGCCTGGAGAACAGTAAAATGCATGCAGTAGGCACCCAGTAAATATTTGTTGGATGAATGAATGAATGAGATGATATCTCTTCCTCTGTTCACTGTGAGGTGTAGACACGAAGGCTGAAACGTGCTCCCAGCCTGAAGGGAGCTCCCAGGCTTGCCCCAAGGCAGAGCCAAGACAACGATGAAGACAAGCTGAGCCAGACGCTGGACAAGTACCCCATTGTGCTGGGGAAATTGCTGGAGATGGCAGTTTCACTACTAGCAACTAAGACCCTTCTGTGACAGGAGGGGAAAGCAGTTGTCTGTGAAGGCTGCAAGAAATTGCTCCAGAGGCATATGGAATTATTATTAAAGTTGCAATTGACAGCTGGTGGGTGGGGCTGAGTTGCCCACCATATCCGCCTGTGGGGCCCCCAAAGGTTTGCTTTCTCCTGCTGATTTCTCTCATCCTTCACACTGCAGGCTCCCACGCAGGATTTGTTCTGATAACATCCTGTGTAAACAACAGCCCTCCTTAGCCTCCATCCCAATTAACAGGCAAGCAGCTGAAAGTAACCCCCACACCTGCCGTTCAGGAAGGGCAGCCCAGAGGACACAGGTCCACAGTGGATGGGGACACAGGCAGGCAGTTCCTGGAGGGCACTTCACGCGTGCGGGCATGGGCTCGTTGTGAAAGCCCTCCACAGGGCTTCTCTCCTCCTCACCCCACGGGCCAAGCTGGTGACTTTCCCTGCGTCCTCCAACCTCTCAGCCTACATGCTGTCCCCACTCCCACCCTGTGGGAGGCCTCCTGTGATGGGTGCACCAGCCCCCAGCCTCGGGGTAGGTCATCCTGATCTCTCACATGCCTCGCCCCACAGCTCAGCACTCAGAGACCCTGGTCCCCAGTTCTGGCTCCGCCCTCTCCTCCTGAGTGATCTGGGGTAAGCCTGAGCTCAGCTGTGAACCTCCATTTCTCTCCTGTGACATGGGCAGGAGCTGAGATTACCTCAGCAGTCTATTACGGCCTGGTCTTAGCGGGGCAAACCTAGAACTGATTGGACAATTTTATCATTCTGCTCTATCAGCTATGCTTCCAGCCTAAGCTTCTCCGCCACGTTTTGAGCCACCCTTGACCTGGCCCTCCCTGCCACCCAAGACGGTCACACACACGCATCCTCCCCACACTCAGCCCAGGTCCTGCCACTGCCTGCAAGCTCTCTCTCTCCTTTTGACCAGGCCTGGCCCCCCGAGAACCTCACCCCTCCTTTCTTCCTCCCCAAACACCAACCATCTTTCTCCTTTCAGGGTTCCCCTCATGCCCTGCTTCCTCCAGAAGGCCCTCTGCTCTGGGCTCAGCCTGAGCTCTCCATTCTCTGTATTAGATTCAGACCCATCCCCCCATATTTAGATCACTATCGATGACAGCATTAAACCCTCCACTTAGGTCAACTAGAGATGTGCCTGCAGCTTTCAGAAGTTTGCCAGTAAGGCAGAGCAGTGACGTGACCAGAACATAGGCTGGTTTTGAGTCAATTACTCATCGTCTCTGAGTCTCAGTTTAGTGGTCAAGAAAAACAAGAATAATAACATGAGCTTTGGAGGATGTTATGAGAATTAAATAAGACTATATATGAAGTACCCAGTACAGTTTCTGGACCCAATAGGCCCTTAATAAATGGAAATTAATGTTCTAGTCACCATTGAAAGGGGCTTCTTAGCTGTGTCACAAAAAGCTATATTCCAACTGTTTTGCTGGGCTATGCTAACAGAGACTTTGGATAAAAAAATATTCCAGCATCTACAAAACTGCCTCTTTTTATGATAATTCCAACTATATAAGGACGTCATAGAGCACAGCCCCCACCTCCGCCCATTGTCACACTCTACTGAGCCTGAATCTAGCCTCGGAAACTTTCTCGGCACAGTTTTGGAAGCAGCCGCTAACCCATCAGAATGGGCACACATTGTATAGTAAAGAAGTTGGCTGCTCATTGTCTTAGGTGTCTTGGAAGTAACATCCTCGGGAGTTTCTGAGAAGTAGGAGCATCTTGGTTATTCATGCTGAGTATAGTAGTTTATGCTAACAAGGTTAGTCATATGGGCCCTGAGATAGCTTAAGTTGAAGGAGAGACCAACCCTGTGATTGGAGAGTGGGGCTTTGAGCCTTGTGTGATTAAGGGGCTGTGTGCAGCCTTGACTCAGGTTTGGCCGTGACTCGCCTGGAAAATCCCATGGATGGAGGAGCCTGGTGGGCTGCAGTCCACGGGGTCACTAAGAGTCGGACAAGACTGAGGGGCTTCACTTTCACTTTTCACTTTCATGCATTGGAGAAGGAAATGGCAACCCACTCCAGTGTTCTTGCCTGGAGAATCTCAGGGACAGGGGAGCCTGGTGGGCTGCCATCTATGGGGTCGCACAGAGTCGGACACGACTGAGGCAACTTAGCAGCAGTAGTAGCAGCAGCAGTCAGCTGTGCCTATGTAATGAAATCTCAGTAAAAACTTACTGCGTGGTGAACACACTGATATGCCAGGAGGGTGGCTCAGCCCAGGGGAGCAGAGGCTTCACATGTGAGGTCCTCCCAGACCTGACCCTACACGTGTCTTCATTTGGCTGAATTGTACCATTTAAAGCAAAACTGTATTGATAAATCTAGTACTTTCTTGAATTCTGAGGGCCGTTCTAGTGAGCTATTGACCCTGAGGTGGTCATGAGAGCTCCTCAGTTTGCAGCTGGTTGGTCAGAAGTGCAAGTGGCCTGGGAGCCAGAGCCTATGGCTGGTGTCTGAAGAAGGGGGAGTCTCATGGAAGAGGGTGTCCTCAGCCTGTGAGGCCTGTGCTAAGTCCAAGTGGTTAGTGCCAGGACTGCATGACACTACAGTCAGCAAAAGCAGATCCTGTGGGCCTGGTGTGGGCCAAGCTACCGCCAGACCATGGACCTACAGTAGAGTCAGAGGAAGACGAGGCGGGGGGCTGGCGGGGAGGGGTTGGGTCCTGTTGTCCTGCCCAGAGCTGCTCAAGTACAAAATCCACCCTCAGTCACGATGCCCCATGTGCAGAGTGGGTGCCAGGCCTGAGCCTACAAGAGAAGCCTGTGTGTCTGGCTCTCTTTGCCCAGGTCCTTAATGGTCCCAAGGACCACCCCAGCCTGTGGGGGTCAAGAGTAGTCAATACTTCAGCTTCTGACCTCCCAATGGACCAGCCTTGGCAGTGATCCCATTGCTCACAAAATCCTACCTGAGGTGGGCTTTGTCTGCTTCCCAATCTTGGTTTGCCTCATCCCTCTCTCCTGCTTCCCTCTGGGGTCACCTCCCAAATAAAATTCCTGCAGAGTCTGTTTCTAGGACCGCACACATCACTGCTGGGGGCAGCTCTGCAGTGCCGTGCTTGGGAACATGCCAGGGCAGCCCGAAGCCTGGCGCAGCCTCCATGCCATGAGAGTCTGGATGGACAGAGAATGGCCATGTGGCTGTTCTGGGGACAAAACAGCCCTGGGCAGGGGGAGGAGGGCTCCCAGAGCCAAGAGGGGAGTTCTGGAGACCCCTGGAGCAGCTTTAGAGAGAGCCACAAACACAGTGGGAGCAGTCTCAGCCCCTTCTGGTGGACATGTGGGGCTGGACAGTCGGGCCCTGTGATGGTGAACACACTGATATGCCAGGAGGGTGGCTCAGCCCAGGGGAGCAGAGGCTTCACATGTGAGGTCCTCCCAGACCTGACCCTACACGTGTCTTCATTTGGCTGAATTGTACCATTTAAAGCAAAACTGTATTGATAAATCTAGTACTTTCTTGAATTCTGAGGGCCGTTCTAGTGAGCTATTGACCCTGAGGTGGTCATGAGAGCTCCTCAATTTGCAGCTGGTTGGTCAGAAGTGCAAGTGGCCTGGGAGCCAGAGCCTATGGCTGGTGTCTGAAGAAGGGGGAGTCTCATGGAAGAGGGTGTCCTCAGCCTGTGAGGCCTGTGCTAAGTCCAAGTGGTTAGTGCCAGGACTGCATGACACTACAGTCAGCAAAAGCAGATCCTGTGGGCCTGGTGTGGGCCAAGCTACCGCCAGACCATGGACCTACAGTAGAGTCAGAGGAAGACGAGGCGGGGGGCTGGCGGGGAGGGGTTGGGTCCTGTTGTCCTGCCCAGAGCTGCTCAAGTACAAATCCACCCTCAGTCACGATGCCCCATGTGCAGAGTGGGTGCCAGGCCTGAGCCTACAAGAGAAGCCTGTGTGTCTGGCTCTCTTTGCCCAGGTCCTTAATGGTCCCAAGGACCACCCCAGCCTGTGGGGGTCAAGAGTAGTCAATACTTCAGCTTCTGACCTCCCAATGGACCAGCCTTGGCAGTGATCCCATTGCTCACAAAATCCTACCTGAGGTGGGCTTTGTCTGCTTCCCAATCTTGGTTTGCCTCATCCCTCTCTCCTGCTTCCCTCTGGGGTCACCTCCCAAATAAAATTCCTGCAGAGTCTGTTTCTAGGACCGCACACATCACTGCTGGGGGCAGCTCTGCAGTGCCGTGCTTGGGAACATGCCAGGGCAGCCCGAAGCCTGGCGCAGCCTCCATGCCATGAGAGTCTGGATGGACAGAGAATGGCCATGTGGCTGTTCTGGGGACAAAACAGCCCTGGGCAGGGGGAGGAGGGCTCCCAGAGCCAAGAGGGGAGTTCTGGAGACCCCTGGAGCAGCTTTAGAGAGAGCCACAAACACAGTGGGAGCAGTCTCAGCCCCTTCTGGTGGACATGTGGGGCTGGACAGTCGGGCCCTGTGGCCGGGGGAAGGACACAGGGATGAGCAGGCCCTGCATCCTGACCCCCGCCCCTGGCAGGCTGCTCTGTCTGGGGGCCCATTGGGTTGGGCGCCACTTCAGGCTTGAGTTTTGACCTGCTGACCTAATGTCCTGGGACTCTTGGTTGACCCATCTGCAGGACACTGTCCAGCCCAGGTCAGTACAGACCACACTCTGCCCAAAAGTGCTATTACCTGAAAACTGGGCTGGCCTCTTGATGAGTGTGAAACCAATAGGTACAACCACGCCAAAGACTGGGAGAAGGAAGGATGGAAGGATTTTTTTTACTTGCAGAAAATTAAGAGAACACTGGAGATCTTTTCCAAAGCAGTATCTTCCTAACAGCAAAACTGAGGAAGTTTTAAGCTAAGAGTCCTTGTATATTCATGGCAGGAGGAGAGGTGGGCCTTGAGCAGAGGAGAATTCAGCAGAGAATTGGGACAAAGGTCAGCAGAGTCCAATCTTTAGTTGATTTAAGTCAGGAGAGTCAACACCATCATTCCATCCTCCAGCTGGGTGGAGGCTTTGATTCCCCCACAAAAATATATCATTATGTACATCATTATGTACAGTCAATCCTAAAGGAAATCAACCCTGAATATCCACTGGAAGGACTGATGCTGAAGCTGAAGGTCCAATACTTTGGCCACCTGATGCAAAGAGCCAACTCAAGAGGTGGGCCTTGAGCAGAGGAGAATTCAGCAGAGAATTGGGACAAAGGTCAGCAGAGTCCAATCTTTAGTTGATTTAAGTCAGGAGAGTCAACACCATCATTCCATCCTCCAGCTGGGTGGAGGCTTTGATTCCCCCACAAAAATATATCATTATGTACATCATTATGTACAGTCAATCCTAAAGGAAATCAACCCTGAATATCCACTGGAAGGACTGATGCTGAAGCTGAAGGTCCAATACTTTGGCCACCTGATGCAAAGAGCCAACTCACTGGAAGAGACTCTGATGCTGGGAAAGACTGAGGGAGGAGGACAACAGAGGATAAGATGGTTGGATGGCATCATCAACTCAATGAATATGAATCTGAGCAAACTCCAGGAGATAGTGAAGGACAAGGAAGCCTAACGTGCTGTAGTCCATAGGGTCACAAACAGCCAGACATGACTTAGCGACTGAACAACAAAATTAGTCCCTAAGGAGGAACTAGGACACTGCTTTGTGATTGCATTTGTTTGACTACCTTTTCTCTGTTCCTGTATTCCTTTGTTTCCTTAAGAGAGTTGATTACTAGGATCTGTTCAAGGTCAAGCATCGTGACCAGGCTTACATTCCGAAATGGCTTTTCTTATGTCAAGAAAGCCATGCCTGTTCTTTCTCCAGGGACACCCTAACTTACCTGCTTACAGTGCTTTCCGAGGGGTGGGGGCAGGCCCCACCCTGTCCACATCAGTCAGTGTGCAGGGTGCCTCTCCTCACCCTCTTCAGGGCACCTCATTCTAACTCACAGATCAAGCATGCCAGCAGAGGTTCTGACTCTCTCCACCCCAGAGAGGAAGACCGCCAGGTGAAGAGGCCTGGAGAGTGAGGCCTGGGTCAGGGCCTGTCCAGCATTCGCGGCAGACTCAGGCCTTGGAAAGTTCCAGCAGAGGTTTTAGTGCTTGAGAGGGTGTAAGTGAGAGGACAGCTCTGTATGCCCCCAAGGGGGCTGTGCAGTGGGTGTCTCCCCAGACCCTGCCTCCCCAGCTGGCCTGGGGCTCTTGTTCTCTGAGTGTGGGCACTGCCAGAGAGGGTAGGCAACCCAGCAAACACCTCGAGGCCTCAGTCTCCATGCTCACTCTGAAAATCCAAGTTTTTGCACAGACGACCTGCAGTCTTGCTTCTTACATGGCCCAGAAGGTGCTCTGGGCTCTCCTCTGCCCTGTCTCCTGTCTCCAGGATCAGCTTACAGCCTGCTCCCTGTTCACTGTCTTGGCCTTGCTTTCCTTCTGGACTTTGTAGCATGAAATGAGCAGAGTCTTCCACTGAGACACTTCCAATAGTAAGGGGAGGGAGGAGGGGCTCTGTGGTGTTTCAGCTCCAAAGAGGCCCCTCATCCTGTGACAGAGTTAATGCAAAACAATAACAAACAGAAATCCATGATACACAAAATATAAAAATTTCCATTAAAGACAGGATCAATATTACTGATTTTTCTTTCTGCCTCAGTTCCAATATGATTTGGCACTAATCTTATCTTTATTTAAATCTTCAATTTTTTTAGTTCATCTTGGAAATTTGACCTTAATTTTTATTATTTTTAACATTGTGTTAAAATAATACATATCTTGATTCCTGAGTTTTGGGGTGCCATTTTAAATTTTGCACCCAAGGCAACTCCCCATTGCCTCACCCTAGTGCCAGGCCTGCCCCCAAACTAACATGGACCTTCCGATGAAGGGGGCGCTAGACCAAGCCATTCCCTGCCACGTTTTGCGCAAGAGGGATAACAAATCAACCTGAACTATGAACAATTAAGACAGTTTTGGGAGAGGAGATCAGAGAGAGAGAGAGAGAGACAAAGACACAGAGAGAGAGACGTGGAGAAGATGCAAAGGTTAAAGAGAAGAGAAAAGACTGGGGCCAACCCTATGGCATCAGAAGCTCATGCAAAGGACTCCCTGCCCACGGTACAGCCTTGCCCTGATCTGAAGGCTTTCCCTTCAGACTGGTAGTACTTGCAATCAGCCAGACGCAGTAACAGGAACATTTGTTGTTGTTGTTGTTGTTTAGTTACTAAGTCATGTCCGACTCCTTGCAACACCATGGACTGTAGCCCACCAGGCTTTTCTGTCCATGGGATTTTCCAGGCAAGAATACTGGAGTGGCTTGCCATTTCCTACACCAGGGTAATCTTTCCAACCTAGGGATCGAACCCTCATCTCCTACAATTGCAGGCATAGTGAGTAATTTAATAGCTTCCAAAAACAAACCCACTGTTTATCTTGGATGCCTTAAGGCTTGGAAATGATCTCCATGGGGGCCAAAAGCACATAGAAAAGTTTTAAACACATACTAATTCTGAGCATGGAAGCCTTGCTCACCTTCCCCACTGTCATCAGCTGGGAGAACAAAAGCCATAGGGTACAAAAAGGTTGCCTTCTGTGCTTCGGGTCACCAAGTGTCCCAGTTTTCACAGCATTGTCCCATTTGGACTTATTGTCCCTCTGTAATTATAAATATCATACCCTGTCACTCTTAAATCTGGCCCCGCTTGGACCAATGACCTATGTGACTCACCTTATCCATACATAATGGCTGCATGAGTTCTGTGAGCCTTGAAGCAACCCTTCGAGGCAAACAGAACAAGTAGAAGTATCTCTGTTATAGAGGAAGAGACAGAGGGTCAGAGAGGTTATGATCCTACTCATAGGACTGTTAAGCAGAGGAGCCAGTATTTGAACATTGGTCCACTGTACCAGGCAACTACTATTCAGGTTCAAGGAGCAACTTAAAGCCAAGAAACTTAAAAACCAGATCAGAACTGTCACAAATGTCAATCCAGAAGTACACCCTAAGGTACCAATGACATGTATGGCTCCTGAGCTTTGCAAATCAGAAAAAGGAGGCAATGGTAGCTCAGTTCAGTTAGTTGCTCAGTCTTGTCCGGCTCTTTGCAACCCCATGAATTGCAGGCCTCCCTGTCCATCACCAACTCCCGGAGTTCACTCAAACTCATGTCCATAGAGTCGGTGATGCCATCCAGCCATCTCATCCTCGGTCGTCCCCTTCTCCTCCTGCCACCAATCCCTCCCAGCATCAGAGTCTTTTCCAATGAGTCAACTCTTCACATGAGGTGGCCAAAGTACTGGAGTTTCAGCTTCAGCATCATTCCTTCCAAAGAATACTCAGGACTGATCTCCTTCAGAATGGACTGGTTGGATCTCCTTGCAGTCCAAAGGACTCTCAAGAGTCTTCTCCAACATCACAGTTCAAAAGCACTCAGCCTTCTTCACAGTCCAACTCTCACATCCATACATGAACACAGGAAAAACCATAGCCTTGACTAGACGGACCTTAGTTGGCAAAGTAATGTCTCTGCATTTTAATATGCTATCTAGGTTGGTCATAACTTTCCTTCCAGGGAGTAAGCGTCTTTTAATTTCATGACTGCCATCACCATCTGCAGTGATTTTGGAGCCCCCCAAAATAAAGTCTGACGTCAATTTAGTTTGTCAGAATCCCATGTTCCCACAAATGGCAACCATCTTGTTTTCCAAGAGTTAATTTGGTGATAATCAACCAGACACGCTCTCTTTCTCCTAAAGTTTGTATTCTAGGCTGGTACTAATTAACTCCCTTCTTGACCAAGCCTATTTTCCTCAGTGGAACTAGAGTCAGTGCAGAGAATAGGACAAGATAAGTCAGGAGCAGTGGACAAGTGTTAGACCACAACAGACCTTGAGGGACTTGACAGAAGCAATGGTTCCTAAAGGCGAGAACTGTTCTCAGGGGAGTGATGTAAGGAGATCTGTGGCTTTGGAAGCCTGTAAGGGACAGAAATGGAACAAAAGGGCAGGCTGGCAATAGAGCGGAAACTGATCAGACTTGGTTATGGTTGGCTCTGGGATGGAGGAGAAGGAGGTAAAAATATTTTTAGAGTCCCCCTTCTGGATGGAGAGGAAATTTGAAGGAGGAGCAGGTTTTGGGGGGCCTCAAGCTCTGCATTTTGTCGTATGTGCTGGGTCCGGTCTGAGGTGCCTTTGAGAGATCTGTAGCAGCAGATCAGGTAGGCACATTTATGTTTAAAGCTCAGAAGAGAAGTCTGAGCTGGAGGTGAAAAGAAATGGCTACACTCCTGCATACACACAGTCACTGCACACTGCATACACACACACACCTGTAGCACCTGCATACACACACACACCTGTAGCACCTGCATACACACACATACCTGTAGCAGCTACCAGGATGCAAGTTCACTCAAGGCCATGGCCTCCAGTGGGGCTGGAGTGAGGCTGGAGTCATGCTGATTCCTTTGCCCAAAGAATTGTGTAATGTTGCTTGGAATTTAAAGAAACAATTACCCACCAAAATGTAAATTGGTGCAGCCACTATGGAAAACAGTATGGAAGTTACTCAAAAACCTAAAAATAGAGTTGCTGTATGATCTAGCAATCCCACTCCTGGGCATGTATCTGGAGAAAATTACAGTTCAAAGATACATGTGCCCTAATTGTTATAGCAGCATTATTTACAATAGTCAAGACATGAAAGTGAAAGTCACTCAACTGTGTCTGACTCTTTGTGATCCCATGGGCTATACAGTCCATGGAGTTCTCCAAGCCAGAATACTAGAGTGGGTAGCCATTTCCTTCTCCAAGGATCTTCCTGACCCAGCCATCAAGCCCAGATCTGCTGCACTGCAGGCGGGTTCTTTACCAGCTGAGTCACCAGGGAAGCCCAGACAAGACATGGAAGCCACTAAATATCCATTAACAGGTGAATAGACAAATAAGATGTGGTACATATACAGTGGAATACTATTCAGTCATTAAGAAGAATGAAATAGTGCCATTTGCAGCTACATGAGCAGTCCTAGAAATGATAATAGTGGGTAAAGGGAGAAAGATAAATACCATATGAAATCACTTATATATGGAATCTAAAATCTGACACAAATGAATTTACAGACAGACTCACAGACATAGAGAGCAGACTGCTGGCAGTGGGGAAGAGGGTGAAGGAGGGAGGGACTGGGATTTGGGAATTAGCAGAGGCAAACTATAACATACAGAATGGATCAACAGCAACGTCCTACTGTGTGGCACAGGGAACTGTGTTCAGCACCCTGTGATGAACCATAATGGAAAAGAAGATGAAAACAAACGTGTTTATGTATAACTGAGTCACTTTGCTGTAAAACAGAAATTAACACATTGTAAATCAACTGTATTCAATAAAATTATTTTTTTGAAAAAAGTTACCCACCAACACAAGCACTTCAGATACCCTCTCTTTGCTCAAACTGTTTAGTCTTTCTGGGCTATAGTAACTATTTCCACAACACCTCTGAGAGCTGTCCAGACCCCTCCAGCCCTACTTTATCTCTTTTGGAAATTCCTTCAGTAGAGTTTGTTTTATAAGTACTTTCAAAAAAGCTGGGAGCTTGAGGAAGTTCTGGAAGCAGGGTACACACCCAGCATGTCTCATTCAGGGTACAGCCTTCACCCCGGGCCTCTCAGGGGCAGCCTACATACAACGCTTTGGGTTTGCAGCATCAGTTCATTTACTCCTCGCTATCTCCTGGGAGACCACTAACACCTTCATTTAACAGACAGGAAGTCAAGGCACTGCCCTGGGACACAGCTGGCAAGGAAAGAGCTCACACTGGGACCCAATACCTGGGACAGGAAGTGAGTGAATCTTGGAGAAATGGACCTTGGTAGCCACTTGGCAGTGGCCAGGAAACAAAGATGTAGGACTTTGGCTTTGTTTTCAAAAGGAATTTTTCCACTTTCATATTCAAAGGGAATTTTTTAGAATTCTTACTTGTAAAGTTGTGAGCACTCAAGCTGTTACTCAAAAATACTGACACCGAAAGGAAAGAAGTCCACTAAAAGTGAACTTGCTTAAAGCAGAAACTAAAATTTACAGGAAATATTAAGAAGAAAATCTTCTAGTTAGATTTAATTTGAAAAATAAAGCTAAAAATTATAAAAATAAAATCATTTCATTTTATCTCAAATAAAACCTAGTTTACAATTATAATGACCCCTTCTGAGGATTTTTTTTTTTACTTTTTATTATGAAAAATTTCAAGCAGAACAGTAAACAGAATGATATAACAAAACTCCATGTATCCATTACCTAGACTGAATCATGGTTGACATTTTTTTATGTTTACTTTTTTTGGCAAAGGTATTTTGAGGTCAGTTATAGGTATTGTAACATTTTGATGTGAATCTTTTTTAAAAAATGACTACCTACCTACAGAGACACAAAGCCATCATCAAACCTAAGAAAATCAACAAAAATTTTCTAATATCATGTTATAACCAGAACACGTTTAAATGCCTCCCTTTTATACCTCCCCCAAATGTCTTGCAGTTGGTTTGTTGAAATAAAGACCCAATCAAGAACCACTTGTAGACAGGAGAACAAGATGGCGCGGGAGTAAGTGGACGCGGAGCACATTTCTCTCCATGGATACATCAGGAATACAGCTTCAGACACAGAAGTGCATGCAGAACACCAGCTGAGAGCGGACAGGAGGACCCAGCCAGCAGAAAAGAATATATGGAACCACGCAAAACTCGGGAGGATGAAGGAACTAGTGGGAAACAGGAGTGTTAGTAGGACTGGACCTGCTCTTGGCGGGTGGGGGAACTGAAGCTGGCATTGGATCCCCACAGCAGGGCAATTGTCTGAGTCAGAGGAGAAACATATAAGGCTGAGAGTGAAACAGCTGCTCTGTGGCAGCCTAAATGGATGGAAAATAAGACAGTCCTTGCCACAGCCGGGGATAGGGATGCAGTTCCCCTAGAAGGCGCAGCCGCTGGGAATTGGAATTTATATTTATATTAAAAAGCAGAGACATTACTTTGCCAACAAAGGTCCTGCTAGTCAAGGCTATGGTTTTCCAGTAGTTACATATGGATGTGAGAGTTGGACTATAAAGAAAGCTGAGCACTGAAGGATTGATGCTTTTGAACTGTGGTGTTGGAAAAGACTCTTGAGAGTCCCTTGGACTGCAAGAAGATCAAATCAGTCCATCCTAAAGGAAATCAGTCCTGAATATTCATTGGAAGGACTGATGTTAAAGCTGAAACTCCAATAATTTGGCCACCTGATGTGAAGAACTGACTCACTGGGAAAGACCCTGATGCTGGGGAAGATTGAGGGCAGGAGGAGAAGGGGATGAGAGAGGATGAGATGGTTGGATGGCATCACTGACTCAATGGACATGAGTTTGAGTAAGCTCTGGGAGTTGGTGTTGGACAGGGGAGCCTGGCGTGTTGCAGTCCATGGGGTAGCAAAGAGTTGGACATGACTGAACAACTGAACTGAACTGACCCAGGAACACGGAATATCACTCCATCTCTTTATGTCATCTTTGATTTCTTTCATCAGTGTCATAATTTTCTGTGTACAGTTCTTTTGTCTCCTTGGATAAGTTTATTCCTAGATATTTAATTCTTTTTGTTGCAATGGTGAATGGGATTGATTCCTTAATTTCTCTTTCTAATTTTTCATTGTTAGTATATAGAAATGCAAGTGATTTCTGTGTATTGATTTCATATCTTGCAACTTTGCTAAATTCACTGATTAGCTCTAGTAATTTTCTGATACTATCTTTAGGGTTTTCTACCTACAGTATCACATCATCTGCAAACAGTGAGAGCTTTACTTCTTTTCCCATCTGGATTCCTTTATTTCTTTTTCTTCTCTGATTGCTGTAGCTAGGACTTCCAGAACTATGTTGAATAATAGTGGTGAAAGTGGACACCCTTGTCTTGTTCCTGATCTTAGGGGGGATGCTTTCATATTTTCAGCATTGAGAATAACATTTGCTGTAGGCTTAACATATCTGGCCTTTACCATGTTGAGGTAGGTTCCTTCTATGCCATTTTTTAAAAAAGAGTTTTAATCATAAATGGGAGCTGAATTTTGTCAAAGGGTTTTTCTGCATCTATTGAGATTATCATATGGTTTTTACCTTTCAATTTGTTAATATGGTATATCACATTAATTCAGTTCAGTTCAGTCACTCAGTCGTGTCCAAATCTTTGTAACCCCATAGACTGCAGCATGTCAGGCTATCCTGTCCATCACCGACTCCTGGAGCTTATTCAAACTCATGTCCATTGAGTGGATGATGCCATCCATCCTCTGTCATCCCCTTCTCCCGCCTTCAATCTTTCCCAGCATTAAGGTTTTTTCAAATGAATCAATTCTTCCCATCTGGTGGCCAAGTATTGGAGTTTCAGCTTCAGCATCAGTCCTTCCAATGAATATTCAGGGATTGATTCAATTCAGTGTGAATCAATCACATTGATTGATTTGTGTATTTTGAAGAATCCTGGCATCCCTAGATACCAAACTTGATCATGGTGTATGAGCTTTATGATGTGTTTTTGAATTCTGTTTGCTAAAATTTTATTGAGGATTTTTGCATCTATGTTCATCAGTAATATTGGCCTGTAGTCTTCTTTTTTTGTGTTGTCTTTCTCTGTTTTTGTTTCAGGGGGATGGTGGCCTCATAGAATGAGTTTGGAAGTGTTCCTTCCTCTGCAATTTTTTGAAAGAGTTTTAGAAGGATAAGTATTAGCTCTTCTCTAAATGTTTGATAGAATTCTCCTTTGAAGACATCTAGTCCTGGGCTTTTGTTTTTTTGCGAGATTTTTTTTTATCACAGCTTCCATTTCAGTGCTTGTAATTGGGTTGTTGGTAATTTCTATTTCTTCCTGGTTTAGTCTTGGAAGATTGAACTTTTCTAAGAACCTGTCCATTTCTTCCATTTCTTCCAATATCAACTTTATTGCCATATAGCTATTTATAACAGTCTCATAATCCTTTGTATTTCTGCATTGTCTGTTGTAAGCTCTCCTTTTTCATTTCTAATTTTGTTGCTTTGATTCTTCTCTTTTTTTCTTGATGAGTCAGGCTAAAGGTTTGTCAGTTTTATCTTCTCAAAGAACCAGCTTTTAGTTTATTAATCTTTATTATTGCTTCTTTCATTTCTTTTTCACTTATTTCTACTCTGATCTTTATGATTTATTTCCTTCTACTAATTCTTTTTCCAGTTGTTTTAGGTATAAAATTAGGTTGTCTATTCGAGGTTTTTCCTGTTTCTTGAGGTAGAATTGCATTGCTTTGCTTTCCTCTTAGAGCTGCTTTTGCTGCATCCCTTAAGTTTTGAGTTGTGTTTTCATTGTCATTTGTTTCTAGATATTTTTTGATTTCCCTTTTGAATTCTTTAGTGACCTGTTGGTTATTTAGAAATATATCATTTAATCTCCATGTGTTTGTGTTTTTTTATAGTTTTTTTTTTCTTGTATTTGATATCTAGTCTCAGCATTGTGGTCAGAGAAGAGACTTGATACGATTTCAATTTTCTTAAATTTACTAAGGCTTAATTTGTGATCCAAGATGTGGCTTATCCTGGAAAATATTCCATTTGCACTTGAGAAGAAAGTGTATTCTTCTGCATTTGGATGGAATGTCCTGAAGATATCAATGAGATCCATCTCATTTAATGTATCATTTAAAACTTGTGCTTCCTTGTTAATTTTCTGTTTTGATGATCTGTCCATTGCTGTGAGAAGGCTGTTAAAGTCTCCTACTGTTATTGTGTTACTGTCAGTTTCTTCTTTTATGTCTGTTAGTGTTTATCTTATGTATTGAGGTGCTCCTATGTTGGGTGTGTAGATATTTACAGTTGTTATGTCTTCCTCCTGGATTGATCCCTTGATCATTATGTAGTATCCTTTCTTATCTCTTGCACAGTTCTTTAAAGTCTATTTTGCCCAATATGAGGATTGCTACTCCATTTCTTTTGCTTCCATTTGCATGGAATATATTTTTTTATCCTCTCAACTTTCAGTCTATATGTGCCTTTAGGTCTGAAGTGGGTTTCTTATAGACAGCATATATATGGGTCTTGTTTTTGTATCCATTCAGCCAGTCTGTCTTTTGGTTGGAGCATTTAATACACTTATATTTAAAGTAATTATCAATATATAGGTTCCTATTGCCATTTTCTTAATTGTTTGGGATTGATTTTGTAGATCTTTTTCTTCTTTTGTATTTCTTGACCTAAGTCCCTTTAACATTTGTTGTAAAGCTGGTTTGATGGTACTGAATTCTCTTAACTTTCACTTGTCTGAAAAGCTTCTTATTTCTCCAGTAATTTTGAATGAGATCCTTGCTGGTTACAGTAATCGTTCCCTTTCAGCATTTTAAATATATCCTGCCATTCCTTTTGACTTGCAGAGTTTCTGCTGAAAGATCAGCTGTTAAATGTACGCAGTTTCCTTTGGACATTACTTGTTGTTTTTCCCTTGCTGCTTTTAATATTCTTTTTTTTGTGTGTGTGTTTGGTCTTTGTTATTTGATTAGTACGTGTCTAAGCATGTTTCTCCTTGGGTTTATCCTGAATGGGACTCTTTGCACCTCTTGAACTTGACTATTTCCTTTTCCATGTTGGAGAAATTTTTACCTATAATCTCTTCAAAAATTTTCTCATACCTTTTCTTTTTCTCTTCTTCTGGTACCCCTATAATTGGAATGTTGGTGCATCTGATATTGTCCCAGAGGTCTCTGAGACTGTCCTCAGTTCTTTTTATTCTTTTTAGTTCATTCTGCTCTACAGATGTTATTTCCACCATTTTATCTTCCAGCTCACTGATTCATTCTTCTGCTTCAGATTCTGCTGTTGATTCCTTGTATTTTTAATTTCAGTAATTGTGTTGTTTGCATGTTTATTTTTTATTTCTTCTAGGTTTCTGTTAATTGATTCTTGCATTTTCTCCATTCTGTTTCCAAGGTTTTTGATAATCTTTACTATTATTTTTCTGAATTCTTTTTCTGTTAGTTTGCCTATTTTTTCTACATTTATTTCAATTTCTGTGTTTCTAGTTTGTTCCTTCCTTTGTGTAGTATTTCTCTGCCTTTTCATTATTCATTTTCAACTTATTGTGTTTGAAGTCTCCTTTTCCCAGGCTTCAGAGTTGAATTCTTTCTTCCCTTTTGATTTCTGCCCTCCTAAGTTTGGTCCAGTGGTTTGTGTAAGCTTCGTATAGGGTGAGGTTTTTTGTTTTGCTTTGGTTTTTGTTGTGCTTCTTTTGGTTTTGCTTTGTTTTTCCTCTGATGGTCAAGGCTAAGTGAGGTGGTAATCCTACCTGGTGATGATTTGGTTTGTATTTTTGTTTTGTTTGTTGTTTAGATGAGATGTCCTGCACAGGGTGCTACTGGTGGTTGGGTGACATTGGGTCTTGTATTCAAGTGGTTTCCAAAACAATCCAACAAAAATAAAGTACAGTAGATTGACCCAGCAAACAAAGGAAATAAAATATTATATCTACCAGTTAAGAACAAAACTAACTAAAGCACAAACTGGAAAACAAAACTAAAGCAAGGTGACAAGTGGGAAATAAAACAATGAACACAAAACTAATAAATATTTTGAGAAGAAAGAAAGAATTAATATGCATAGTTAAACAGAGATAGATAAAGAAGATTTGTATACATCAAAGATTAACTGCAAGGGGAAAGGACAGTAAGAAAAGCAAAAAAGGAATAAATATAGAAAAAATATAGGTTTAACAAATTAAAGAGAAAAAAAGGGAAGAATTTAAAAAAGGAAAAAGGAAAACTCCACAGAAAATGCAAAACCCAACATAGAGGCAGAAGTTTATAACAACAATAAGAAATGTGACTGAGAGAAGAAAAGGCTCAGAAGCTTAAGTAGATTTCATAGTGCCAATAAAATCGACAACTACAACAGAGAGGAGGGAGGAGAAAAAAATCCAAACAAATCTACGGAACAAGTCAAAACATAAGAATAATGAATGTTTTTCTTGAGTCACTTCTGTCAGAGTCCTTTCCCTTGCTGGGAGTCACAGTCCACCTCACCTCCCTAGGATGCCCTCCAACACTGTGCTGGTCTCTGGACCTGCTGTGGGGGCAGCTCAGATTCTAATCTGGTCCTACTCCTGTGTGTTCTTGCCTCCAGTGTCACAGCTATCAGAACTAGTGCATTTTCTTTTGTGGGAGCTCTCAATGGCCTTTTATGTAGTCCACAGACAGAGTTTGCCTAGTTGATCGTGTGGATTTAATCTGCAGTTTGTACAGCTGGTAAGAAGGTTTGGGGTCTTCTTCCGTAGCCACACTGCCCCTGGGTTTCAACTGTGGTTTTATTTCCACCTCTGCATGTGGGTTGTCCACTGGAATTTGCTTCTGAGGCTGCCTCGGAGGGCTTGGGTTTGCCTCTGAGAAGGCCAAGAGTGGAGGTGGTGCAGCCGCTAGGGTAGCAGGGATTTTGGCAGCACTCAGGAGAGTTGGCGGCTAGGGCAGCAGGAAATATAATGACCTAGAAGTGTATGGCAACCAGTATTGGCCAATACACTCCAGTATTCTTGCCTGGAGAAGCCCCCTGATGGAGGAGCCTGGTAGGCTACAGTTCACAGGGTTGGACATGACTGAAGTGACCCTGTGTGCATAGATGCAAGGCTTTTTTTTTTTTTTGGCCTGTGGCAGCTCTACCTCAGTGAGAGTTGAGTGTGAAGGTGGCTCAGCTACTTGGCTTGTGGGGACCCTGGTGGCGCCAAGTGTGCAGAGACACAGACTGCCTCTGCCGCAGGAGTTATGGCCCTATCAGAGTCTCTTGGAGCCTCTTGTAGGTGGTGATCAGAAGGCCTCTTTGGCTGGTCTTTCTCTGTAGCTACTCCCATTCAGGCACTTGGAAGGCTCCCTTGCCTGGGGTCCTTCTCTGTTGTTCCATGCATCAGGCACATAGAGGGCTCTCCCCCTGGCTGGGGTCCTTTCTGTAGATTGGCAGGCCAGGGACTTAAAGGGGCACCCTGGGTGGGGTCCTACTCTGTAGTTCAGTGTGTCAGGCATTTGATGGGCCAGCCTCTCTATTGTTGAGCTGCCCATGCAGGCCTGTGGGGAGAGACAGACTATGGTGATGGCTCCACAATCTATGTGTTGTAGCTTTTCTTCCAAGGCTGTAGTCACCATCTGCAGTTATTTTGGAGCCCCCCAAAATAAAGTCTCTAACTGTTCCCATTTATTCCCCAGATATTTGCCATGAAGTGATGTGGCTAGATGCCATGATTTTAGTTAATCAAGCTGATCACATGGACCACAACCTTGTCTAACTCGATGAAACTATGAACCATGCCATGTAGGACCACTCAAGATGGACGGGGTCATGGTGGAGAGTTCTGACAAAACGTGGTCCACTGGAGAAGGGAATGCCAAGCCACTTCAGCATTTTTGCCTTGAAAACCCCATGAACAATATGAAAAGGCAAAAGATAGAACAGTGAAAGGTGAACTCCCCAGGTCAGTAGGTGCCCAATATGCTACTGAAGAAGAGGGGAGAAATCACTCCAGAAAGGATGAAGAGACAGAGCCAAAGCAAAAACAACACCTAGTTTTGGATGTGACTGATGATGGAAGTAAAGTCAATGCTGTAAAGAACAATATTGCTGGAATGTTGGGTCCATGAGTCAAGGTAAATTGAAAGTGGTTGAACAGGAGATGGCAAGAGTGAACATCAACATTTTAGGAATCAGTGAACTAAAACGGAGTGGAATGGGTGAATTTAACTCAGGTGACCATTATATCTACTACCGTGGGTAAAAATCCCTTAGAAGAAATGGAGTAGCCATCATAGTCAACAAAAGAGTCCAAAATGCAGTACTTGTATGCAGTCTCAAAAAACAACAGAATGATCTCTGTTCATTTCCAAGGCAAACCATTCAATATCACAGCAATCCAAGTCTATGCCCAGATCAGTAATGCTGAAGAAGCTGAAGTTGAATGGTTCTATGAAGACCTACAAGACCTTCTAGAACTAGTACCCCAAAAAGATGTCCTTTTCATCATAGGGGACTGGAATGCAAAAGCAGGAAGTCAAGAGACACCTGGAGTAATGGACAAATTTGGCCTTCGAGTACAAAATGAAGCAGGGCAAAGGCTAGTAGAGTTTTGCCAAGAGAACACACTGGTCATAGCAAACACCCTCCTCCAACAACATAGGATAAGACTCTACACATGGACATCATCAGATGGTCAATACCGAAACCAGATTGTTCCTGGGTAGGAAGAATCAATATTGTGAAAATGACTATGTCATAAAATGCAATCTACAGAGTCAATGTGATCAATATCAAATTCAGTTCAGTTCAGTTCAGTCGCTCAGTCGTGTCTGACTCTTTGCGATCCCATGAACTGCAATACGTCAGGCCTCCCTGTCCATCACCAACTGCCAGAGTCCACCCAAACCCATGTCCATTGTGTCAGACGACCATCCATCCTCTGTCGTCCCCTTCTCCTCCTGCCCTCAATCTTTCCCAGCATCAGGGTCTTTTCAAATGAGTCAGCTCTTCACATCAGGTGGCCAAAGTATTGGAGTTTCAGCTTCAACATCAGTCCTTCCAGTGAACACTCAGGACTTATCTCCTTTAGGATGGACTGGTTGGATCTCCTTGCAATCCAAGGGACTCTCAAGAGTCTTCTCCAACACCACAGTTCAAAAACATCAGTCCTTCAGTGCTCAGCTTTCTTTATAGTCCAACTCTCACATCCATACATGACTACTGGAAAAACCATAGCTTTGACTAGACAAACCTTTGTTAGCAAGGTAATGTCTCTGCTTTTTAATATGTTGTCTAGGTTGCTCATAACATTCCTTCCAAGGAGTAAGCATCTTTTCATTTCATAGCTGCAGTTACCATCTGCAGTGATTTTGGAGCCCAGAAAAATAAAGTCAGCCACTCTTTCCCCACTATTTGCCATGAAGTGATGGGCCTGGATGCCATGATCTTAGTTTTCTGAATGTTGAGTTTTAAGCCAACTTTTCCACTCTCCTCTTTCAGTTTCATCAAGAGGCTCTTTAGTTCTTCTTCACTTTCTGCCATAAGAGTGGTGTCATCTGAATATCTGAGGTTATTGATATTTCTCTCAGCAATCTTGATTCCAGCTTGTACTTCCTCCAGCCCAGTGTTTCTCATGATGTACTCTGCATAGAAGTTAAATAAGCAGGTGACAATATACAGCCTTAATGTACTCCTTTTCCTATTTGGAACCAGTCTGTTGTTCCATGTCCAGTTCTAACTGTTGCTTCCTGACCTGCATACAGGCTTCTCAAGAGGCAGGTCAGGTGGTCTGGTATTCCCATCTCTTTCAGAATTTCCCACAGTTTATTGTAATCTACACAGTCAAAGGCTTTGGCATAGTCAATAAAGCAGAAATAGATGTTTTTCTGGAACTCTTGCTTTTTCAATGATCCAGGAGATGTTGGCAATTTGATTTCTGGTTTTTCTGCTTTTTCTAAAATGAGCTTGAAAGTCTGGAAGTTCATGGTTCACATATTGCTGAAGCCTGGCTTGGAGAATTTTGAACATTACTTTACTAGCATGTGAGATGAGTGCAACTGTGTGGTAGTCTGAGCATTCTTTGGCATTACCTTTCTTTGGGATTGGAATGAAAACTGACCTTTTCCAATCCTGTGGCCACTGCTGAGTTTTCCAATTTGCTGGCATATTGAGTGCAGCACTTTCACAGCATCATCTTTCAGTATTTGAAATAGCTCAACTGGAATTTCATCACCTCCATTAACTCTGTTGGTAGTGATGCTTCCTAAGGCCCTATCAAATTACCTAAGTCCCTATCAAATTACCAATGGCATTTTCCACAGAACTAGAACAAAAAATTTCATAATTCATGTGGAAACACAAAAGACCCTGAAGAGCCAAAGCAGTCTTAAGAAAGAAGAATGGAGCTGGAGGAATCAACTTCCTGACTTTAGATTACACTACAAAGCTGCAGTCATCAAGAGAGTGTGCTACCAGCACAAAACAGGAATATAGACCCATTGTTCCATTGAACAAGATGGAAAGCCCAGAAATAAACCCACGCACCTATGGGTACCTTATTTTTGACAAAGAAGGCAGGAATACACAATGGGGCAAATTCAATAAGCGTCTTCAATAATTGGTTCTGGGAAAACTGGACATCTACATGTAAAAGAATGAAATCAGAACACTTCCTAAGAACATACACAAAGATAAACTCAAAATGGATTAAAGACCTAAATGTAACACCAGAAACTATACAACTCTTAGAGGAAAACATAGGCAGAATGCTTGATGACACAAATCAAAGCAAGATCCTCTATGACCCACCTCCTAGAGTAACAGAAATAAAAATAAAAGTAAACAAGTGGGACCTGATTAAACTTAAAAGCTATCACACAGCAGAGGAAACTATAAGCAAGGTGAAAAGGCAACACTCAGAACAGGAGAAAATAATACCAAATGAAACAACTGACAAAGGATTAATTTTCAAAATATATAAGCAGCTCATACCACTCATTACCAGAAAAACAACCCAATTAAAAAAGTGAGGAAAAGACCTAAACAGACTTTTCTCCAAAGAAGACATACAGATGGCTAACAAATGCATGAAAAGATGATCAATGTCGCTCATTATTAGAAAAATGCAAATCGAAACTACAGTGAGATATCACCTCACACCAGTCAGAATGGCCATCATCCGAAAGTTTACAACCAATAAATGCTGGAGAAGGCGTGGAGAAAAGTGCACGCTCTTGCCCTGTTGGTAGGAATGTAAATGGATACAGCCACTATGGAAGATGGTATGGAGATTCCTTAACAGACTAGGAATAACATAACCATATGACCTAGCCATCCCACTTCTAGGCATATACCCTGAGGAAACCAAAACTGAAAAAGATGCAGGTATCCCATTGTTCACTGCAGCACTATTTACAATAGCTAGAACAAGGAAGCAACCTAGATGTCCATCAACAGATGAATGGATAAAGAAGTTGTGGTACATATACCCAATGGAATATTACTCAGCCATAAAAAGGAACACATTTGAGGGAGTTCTAATGAAGTGGATGAACCTAGAGCATATTATACAGAGTGAAGTGAGTCAGAAAGAAAGTTAAATGTTGTATTCTAACACATACATATCGAATCTAGAAAAATGGTACTAAGAATTTTTTTACAGGGCAACAATGGAGAAACAGACATAGAGAACAGATTTATGGACATGGGGAGAGGGGAGGAGAGGGTGAGATGTACGCAAAGGGTAACATAGAAACTTATATTACCATATGTAAATAGATAGCCAACGAGAATTTGCTGTACGACTCAGGAAACTCAAACAGGGGCTCTGTATCAACCTAGAGGGGTGGGATGGGGAGGGAGATGGGAGGAAGGTTCAAAAGGGAGAGGATATATATGTATACCTATGTATATATGTATACCTATGGCTGATTCATGTTGGGAATTGACAACAACAAAATTCTGTAAAGCAATTATCCTTCATTAAAAAATTAATTTTTAAAAAAAGAAGAACCACTCATCACATATAGCTGCAATGACTTCTAGGTATCTTGTAGTCTGGATGTTGCCCTGTCTAAAATGGTAAACACTGGCTACATGTGGCTCTCTGAATTAATTGAAAATAAAGAATAACAATGAAATAATATTAAAAACGCAGCTCCTCAGTCCAGTGCTCAGTAGTCACATGTATATGAGAAAACATTCCCATCATCACAGAAATTTCTACTGGGCACTGCTGGTCTAGAACATTCCACTTGCTCACTCTGTTATCTTTTTATATGTTATATTGACCTATATTGGGACATAGATGACCCACCTTTGAGAGTGTCTGTTGCTTTGTGGTATCATTTAATTTGTTCCTCTGCCCCTGTTTTGCCTATAAACTACAAGTTAGAGCTAAGAGCTCAGTTAAATTTAATTCTTAGAATCAGCAGGGTGGAGATGGGGGTGACTTATCTACAAAGTGTGTGCTGACAGTATTGTGTGACTAGGCACACTTACCTTCATACTGAACTTGTCCAGTACAATCATCCTAGAGTCATGGTTTTGATATTCAAATTGTTCTGCCTACTGTACATAGGAACTTTCCAAAGTCACGTTTATAAATTTTCCAGAGTCACATCTATAAAATTTTGCATCTTCTGCATGAGTGCATGCACAGTCGCTTCAGCTGCATCCAACTCTTTGGGACCCCATGGACTACAGCCTGCCAGGCTCATCTGTCCAGGGGATTCTCCAAGCGAAAATATTGGAGTGGGTTGCCATTTCCTTCTCCAGCATATCTTCCTGACCCAGGGATTGAACTGTGTCTCCTGCATTGGCAGGTGAGTTCTCCACTACTGCACCACGTGGAAAGCCTAAAAGGCAGAGGGGAGAAGCAAAAACTTTTAAATGATTTTAGAAGCCTGACTCAGTGTCTTTTTTGTGTGTTTTTCTGTCTGTGTGCTCTTCAAGGAAGACTTCCTATCCCAAAGAAAGTGAACCTCAAGAAGGGTGGTTAGACTAAGACTGCCTCCGTAACTCCACTTGGAAGCAATGAACTCCACTCCCCAAAAATCAGTCACCTCCACTTTTTCTAATCGCCTCCATTTGCACTACATATGGTACAATGGTATTGGTGAGGTCATGGTACCATATACGGGATTTTTTTCTGTGCAAATCATCAAGTACAGGAAGAAACTATGGGACTCTAACTTGGCTTTTGCAGTGGGCTAATAATTATCATCAAACCAGTTTTTAATCATTCTGACTCAAGTGAAAGTGCTCAGAATTTCACATTGTGAATCCATGGCACTATTTTCTTGCTCTATTTACACAGCCGAAATACCTATCCTTTTTTTTTTTTTTTTAATGGTTATCTATTTGGGAAAAAGAGAAACAGAGTAAAGGGGAAATGAAGATATTATTTGCTTGGGCTCCAAAACCGCTGCAGACAGTGACTTCAGCCACAAAACTAAAACACGCTTACTCCTTGGAAGAAAAAGTATGACAAATATAGATAACCTATTAAAAAGCAGATAACACGTTGTCGAAAAAAGTCCATACAAGGAAGGCTATGGTTTTTCTAGTAGTCATCTGCAGATATGAGAAATGGACCATAAGGAAGGCTGAGCGTTGAAGAATTGAAGCTTTCAAACTGTGTTGCTGGACAAGACTTTTGAGAGTCCCTTGGGCTGCAAGGAGATCAAACTAGTCAATCCTAAAGGAAATCAACACTGAATATTCATTGGGAAGATTGATGCTGAAGCTGAAACTCCAATACTTTGGCCACCTGATGAAAAGAGCCAGCTCATTGGAAAAGACCCTAATGGTGGAAAAGATTGAGGACAGGAGAAGGAGGAGACAACAGAGAATGAGATGGTTGGATGGCATCACCAACTCAATGGGCATGAGTTTGAGCAAGCTCCAGGAGATAATGACGGATAAGAAAGCCTGGTGTGCTCAGGGTGGAAAAGAATCAGAAATGACTTAGTGATCAGAAATGACTGAGCAAAAACAACGGAAGCAAGACTTCTGTGAGTGCAGCTTGTTAAATAGTTTTTTCTTTGAACTTTAAATATTCTATATAATTTAAAATATTGTAGTCACAAAAGAAAATTTCTCTTAAAATTTGAAAGTAAACCAAAATGAATTAGACTGACTGCATATGAAATGTGGCTTAACCACATAAAGAAAACAGTTACTTGAAGTGGCTTTAAAACACATTTTTGCTATACATCCCAAGAAGGAAATATTCTATGGATGATAAAAAGGGAAATTATAAGCTGCATTCAATAGTATTAATGTTTTTATTAAGTGATTATGTTGCCATCATCAGGAACCATAATTTTCACCTTAAAAATGATATAGTATAAAATCAAGAAGTTAGGCAAAAATCCCAGGCACCCAAAGCAAGTGCTCTGGGACAACCCAGAGGGATAGGGTGGGGAGGGAAGTGGAAGGGGCTTCAGGATGGGGGGACACTTGTATACCTGGGGTCAATGCATGTTGGTGTATGGCAAAACCCATCACAATATTGTAAAGCATTTACTCTACAGTTAAAATAAATTAATTAAAAAATACATCAGAAATAGCAGTAGGAAATCATAGAGTATTTTTCTCTTAAAAAGTATGTTTCCTAGCTCCACTCACTAAAAAGGTCTAGAAGAAATGCCCATACACTATTAGTGAGCACACTTATGGGGCTTCCCTTGTAGCTCAGCTGGTAACGAGTCTGTCTGCAATGTAGGAGACCCCAATTCGATTCCTGGGTCAGGAAGATCCCCTGGAGAAGGGATAGGCTGCCCACTCCAGTGTTCTTGGACTCCTCTGGTGGCTCAGTCAGTAAAGAATCTGCCTGCAATGTGGGAGACCTGGGTTCGATCCCTGGGTTGGGAAGATCCCCTGGAGGAGGCCACTGCACGGAGCACACTTATACCTAGGTTGTGCTCTCCAGACAGCATTTACTAGGGGTATTGACCAATTACAGGTCTAGGACTCAACATGTAAAAAGTGAGACTGAGTCATCTTCTAACAGAAAACAAGGGAAAAACTAAAAAATAGAACAATAGAATAAAAATATGATCTAGCAACCCCACTCCTGGGCATATACCTGAAGAAACTCTAATTTGAATAGATGCATGCACCCTAGTGTTCACAGCAGCACTATTCACAATAGCCAAGACACAGAAGCAACTGAAATGACCATCAGTAGATGAACGGATAAAGAAGATGTGGTACATATATATAATGGATATTACTCAGCCATAAAATAGAATGAAAAATGCCATTTGCAGCAATAAGGATGGGACTAGAGATGGTCACACTAAGTGAAATAAATCAGGAAGAGGAGGACAAATACCACATGCTATCACTTATATGTGGAATCTTATCAATGATACAAATGAACTTATTCAGTTCAGTCAGTTCAGTAGCTCAATCATGTCCGACTCTTTGCGACCTCATGAATTGCAGCACGCCAGGCCTCCCTGTCCATCACCATCTCCCGGAGTTCACTCAGACTCACGTCCATCGAGTCAGTGATGCCATCCAGCCATCTCATCCTCTGTCGTCCCCTTCTCCTCCTGCCCCCAATCCCTCCCAGCATCAGAGTCTTTTCCAATGAGTCAACTCTTCGCATGAGGTGGCCAAAGTACTGGAGTTTCAGCTTTAGCATCACTCCTTCCAAATGAATTTATTAAGAAAACTCAAATAGACTCACAGACATAGAAAAGAAACATGGCTATCAAAGTGGATAGGGGTTGGGGGAGATAAATTGGGCATTTGGGATTAGCAGATGCCCGCTACTATATATAAAACAAACAACAAGACCCTACTGTAATATAGGAAACTATATTTAATATCTTTGTAATAAACTATTGTGCTGTTCAGTCGTGTCCAACTCTTTGCGATTCCATGGACTGCAGCAAGCCAGACTTTACTGTCCTTCACCATCTCCTGGAGCTTGCTCAAACTCATGCCCATTGAGTCGGTGATGCCTTCCAACCATCTCATCCTTGTCGACCCCTTCTCTGTCTGCCTTCAACCTTTCCCAGCATTAGGGTCTTTTCCAATGAATTGGCTCTTCGCATCATGGGGCCAAAGCATTGGAGCTTCAGCTTCAGCATCAGTCCTTCTAATGAATATTCAGGGTTGATTTCTTAAGATTGATTGGTTTAATCTCCTTGCAGTCCAAGGGACTCTCAAGAGTCTTCTGCAATACCATAGTTCAAGAGCATCAGTTCTTCGGTGCTCAGCTTTCTTTATGGTCCAACTCTCACACTCATATATCTTTGTAATAAACTATTGTGCTGTTCAGTCGTGTCCAACTCTTTGCGATTCCATGGACTGCAGCAAGCCAGACTTTACTGTCCTTCACCATCTCCTGGAGCTTGCTCAAACTCATGCCCATTGAGTCGGTGATGCCTTCCAACCATCTCATCCTTGTCGACCCCTTCTCTGTCTGCCTTCAACCTTTCCCAGCATTAGGGTCTTTTCCAATGAATTGGCTCTTCGCATCATGGGGCCAAAGCATTGGAGCTTCAGCTTCAGCATCAGTCCTTCTAATGAATATTCAGGGTTGATTTCTTAAGATTGATTGGTTTAATCTCCTTGCAGTCCAAGGGACTCTCAAGAGTCTTCTGCAATACCATAGTTCAAGAGCATCAGTTCTTCGGTGCTCAGCTTTCTTTATGGTCCAACTCTCACACTCATACATGACCACTGGAAAAAACATAGCTTGGACTACAATGACCATTGTTGGCAAAGTAACATCTTGGCTTTTCAATATGCTATGTTTTTTATAGCTTTTCTTCCAAGGAGCAAGTGTCTTAATTTCATGGCTGTAGTCACCATCTGCAGTGATTTTGGAGCCCAAGATAATAAAGTCTGTCACTGTTTCCATTGTTTCTCCATCTATCTGCCAGGAAGTGATGGGACCAGAGGCCATGGTCTTAGTTTTTTGAATGCTGAGTTTCAAGCCAACTTTTTCACTCTCCTTTTTCACCTTCATCAAGAGGCTTTTTAGTTCCTCTTTGCTTTCTGCCATAAGGGTGGTGTCATCTGTGTATCTGATATTATTGTATTAGAGGTTATTGATACTTTTATCTAAGGTTATTAATATTCTTCCCAGCAATCTTGATTCCAGCTTGTGTTTCATCCAGCCTGGTATTTCGCATGATGCACTCTGCATATAAGTTAAACAAGCAGAGTGACAACATTCAGACTGATGTACTGCTTTTCCAATTTGGAACTAGTTTCTTGTTCCATGTCCAGTTCTAACTGTTGCTTCTTGACTTGCATACAGGTTTCACAGGAGGCAGGTCAGATAGTCAGGTATTCCCATCTCTTTAAGAATTTTCCAGTTGTGATCCACACAGTTAAAAGTTTTAGCATAGGCAGTGAGGCAGAAGTAGTTATTTTTCTGGAATTCTCTTGCTTTTTCTATGATCTAGTGGATATTGGCAATTTGATCTCTGGTTCCTCTACCTTTTCTAAATCCAGCTTGAACATTTGGAAGTTCATGGTTCATATACTGTTGAAACCTAGCTTAGAGAATTTTGAGGACTACTTTGCTAGCATGTGAGATGGGTGCAATTGTGTGGTAGTTTGAACATTCTTTGGCATTGCCTTTCTTTGGGATTGGAATGAAAATTGACCTTTTCTAGTCCTGTGACCACTGCTGAGTTGTCCAAATTTGCTGGCATATTGAGTGCAGCACTTTCACAGCATCACCTTTTAGGATTTGAAAGAGCTCAACTGGAATTCCATCACCTCCACTAGCTTTGTTATTAATGATGCTTCTTAAGGCCCACTTGACTTCACACTCCAGGATGTCTGGCTCTAAGTGAGTGATCACACCATCATGGTTATCTGGGTCATAAAGATCTTTTTTTGTGTAGTTCTGTGTATTGTTGCCACTTTTTCTTAATATCTTCTGCTTCTGTTAGGCCCAAACCATTTCTGTCCTTTATTGTGGAAACCCTCTCTAGGCTTTCCCATTCTACTGTTTTCCTCTGTTTCTTTGCATTGTTCACTTAGAAAGGTTTACTTATCTCTCCTTGCTATTCTTTGGAACTCTACATTCAGATGGATGTATCTTTCCTTTTCTCCTTTGCCTTTCACTTTTCTTTTCTCAGCTGTTTGTAAGACTTCCTCAGACAACCATTTTGCCTTTTTGCACTTTTTTTCCTGGGAGATGGTTTTGATCACCACCTCCTGTACAATGTTACAAACCTCTGTCCATAGTACTTCAAGAACTCTGTTTATCAGATCCAATCCCTTGAATCTATTTGGCACTTTCATTGTATCATTGTAAGGGATTTGATTTAAGTGATACCTGAATGGGCTAGTGTATTTCCCTACTTTCTTCAATTTAAGTCTGAATTTTGCAATAAGGAGTTCATGATCTGAGCGACAGTCAGCTCCCAGTCTTGTATATGCTGACTATATTCTCCATCTTCAGCTGCAAAGAACATAATCAATCTAATTTTGGTATTGACTGTCTGGTGATTTCCATGTGTAGAGTTGTCTCTTGTGTTGTTGGAAGAGGGTGTTTGCTATATCCAGTGTGTTCTCTCGACAAAACTCTTTAGCCTTTGCCCTGCTTCATTTTGTACTCCAAGGCCAAACTTGCCCATTACTCCAGGTATCTCTTGACTTCCTACTTTTGCATTCTAGTCCCCTGTGATGAAAAGAACATCTTTTTTGGGTATTAGTTCTAGAAGGTCTTGTAAGTCATCATACAGCTTCAGCTTCTTCAGCATTAGTGGTTGGGGCATAGGGTTGGATTTCTGTGATACTGAATGGCTTGCCTTGGAAACCAATCGAGATCATTCTGTCATTTTTGAGATTGCACCCAAGTACTTAATTTTGGACTCTTTTGTTGACTATGAGGGCTATTCCATTTCCTCTAAAGGATTCATGTCCACAGTAGTAGATTCTGATGACCATTAGGTCATCTGAATTAAATTCACCCAATCCAGTCTATTTTAGTTCACTGATTCCTAAAATGTCGATGTTCACTCTTGCTATCTCCTGTTCAACCACTTTCAATTTGCCTTGATTCATGGACGCAACATTCCAGGTTCCTATGCAATATTGTTCTTTACCGCATTGAACTTTACCTTCACCACCAGACACATCCACAACTGGGTGTTGTTTCTGCTTTGGCTCAGCCCCTTCATCCTTTCTGGAGCTACTGCTCTGCTCTTCTCCAGTAGCATTTTGGGCACCTACTGGCTTAGGGAGTTCATTGTCATATCATTTGGGCTTTGCATACTGTTCATGGGGTTCTCAAGGTAAGAATACCGAAGTGGTGTGTCATTCCCTTCTCCAGTGGACTATGTTTTGTCAGAACTCTCCACCGTGACCCATCCGACTTGTGTGGCCCTACACGGCATGGCTCATGGTTTCATTGAGTTAGACAAGGCTGTGATCCTTGTGATCACTTTGGTAGTTTCCTGTGGTTTTAGAATACTGCTGCTGCTGCTGCTAAGTCGCTTCAGTCGTGTCCGACTCTGTGCGACCCCATAGACAGCAGCCCACCAGGCTCCCCCCTCCCTGGGATTCTCCAGGCAAGAACACTGGAGTGGGTTGCCATTTCCTTCTCCAAAGCATGAAAGTGGAAAGTGAAAGTGAAGTAGTTTGGTCATGTCTGACTCTTAGCGACCCCATGGACTGCAGCCTACCAGGCTCCTCCATCCATGGGATTTTCCAGGCAAGAGTACTGGAGTGGGGTGCCATTGCCTTATTCAGTCATAAAAAAGAATGAAATAATGCAACTTGTAGCAACAAGGATGGAGCTAGAGGTTTGTGCACCAAGTGAAGCAAGTCAGAAGGAGAAAGACAAATACGATATCACTTATACATGGAATCTGAAATATGATGCAGTATACTATAAAACAGAAACAGACTCACAGACATAGGGGCTTCCCTGGTGGCTCAGAGGTTAAAGCAGGAGACCTGGGTTCAATCCCTGGGTCGGGAAGACCCCCTGGAGAAGGAAATGGTAACCCACTCCAGTATTCTTGCCTAGAGAATCCCATGGACGTAGAAGCCTGGTAGGCTACGTCCACGGGGTTGCAAAGAGTCGGACATGACTTGACTGAGCGACTTCACTCACTCACTCACTCACTCACTCACTCACAGACACAGAGAACAGACTGGTGGTTGCCAACGGGGAGAGGTATGGGGAGGGATGAGTTAGAGGTTTGGGGTTAGAAGATGCAAGCAGTTACATATAGAATGGACAAAGAACAAGGTCTTACTGTAGAGCACAG
Organism: Madoqua kirkii; assembly: GCA_006408675.1. Classification (NCBI taxonomy): domain Eukaryota; kingdom Metazoa; phylum Chordata; class Mammalia; order Artiodactyla; family Bovidae; genus Madoqua; species Madoqua kirkii. Next base: position 58,244 of record SJYC01121542.1, read on the forward strand.
AGAACTATGCTCAATATCCTGTGATAAACCACACTGGCAAAATAATACAAAAAAATAATGTATGAACGTATACCTGAATCACTCTGCTGTACAACAGTAATTAGCACAGCATTATAAATCAACGATACTTCAATGAAAAAAAAAAATTCAGGCTGAGATTCATTGTGAAGACTTCCCGCAGAAGCTACTTCCAGGGCCTTGGCGATGGCACAGGACAAACTTAAGGAGGCCTGTAAATTAAACTTTCTTACTGCACCTATATAAATAATCAGGTCAAACTGAATGAGGCCATCGTTTTGTGATCAAGGGGAGTTGGGGGTGATGATTATGGTCCTAGCGGAGAAGACAAGACCATTTAAAAAATTGCCAGAAACTTTATTGCACAAAGAAATAATTACTGATGGAATTATGGGTGTCACCCAGGGGGTTGTTTGGTTGTAGGGGGTGCATGCCTATGACTGACTGTGGCTGCTGTTCTGCAGAGATTGAGTTAGCTTGTACAGGACAGAGATACATGTGATTCCTGGTCCCAGGGCACGAGAATTTTGTCCAGGAGAGACTGAGTCTCTATGAATTTAGTGCCCATTGAAGCTACCTGGTAGCATCTCACCAGTTCCTTATTAACTGATTACATAAACTGTGTTGCTTTTTATTTGTTTGATATGCAAATATGTATGTATATAGGATTTTACCTCTTAAAAAATATTCTATAACACTTATTTCATGCCACAACCCTGCCAATTAAGTATTGTCATCGCTATTTCACAGGAAAAAATCTGAGGCCCAAGGCAATGTCCTTCCATCAAGGCCACAGGCTTGGAGCCCAGAGCCAGGATGGGAACAGCATGACTTGACTGAGCGACTTCACTCACTCACTCACTCACTCACTCACTCACAGACACAGAGAACAGACTGGTGGTTGCCAACGGGGAGAGGTATGGGGAGGGATGAGTTAGAGGTTTGGGGTTAGAAGATGCAAGCAGTTACATATAGAATGGACAAAGAACAAGGTCTTACTGTAGAGCACAGAGAACTATGCTCAATATCCTGTGATAAACCACACTGGCAAAATAATACAAAAAAATAATGTATGAACGTATACCTGAATCACTCTGCTGTACAACAGTAATTAGCACAGCATTATAAATCAACGATACTTCAATGAAAAAAAAAAATTCAGGCTGAGATTCATTGTGAAGACTTCCCGCAGAAGCTACTTCCAGGGCCTTGGCGATGGCACAGGACAAACTTAAGGAGGCCTGTAAATTAAACTTTCTTACTGCACCTATATAAATAATCAGGTCAAACTGAATGAGGCCATCGTTTTGTGATCAAGGGGAGTTGGGGGTGATGATTATGGTCCTAGCGGAGAAGACAAGACCATTTAAAAAATTGCCAGAAACTTTATTGCACAAAGAAATAATTACTGATGGAATTATGGGTGTCACCCAGGGGGTTGTTTGGTTGTAGGGGGTGCATGCCTATGACTGACTGTGGCTGCTGTTCTGCAGAGATTGAGTTAGCTTGTACAGGACAGAGATACATGTGATTCCTGGTCCCAGGGCACGAGAATTTTGTCCAGGAGAGACTGAGTCTCTATGAATTTAGTGCCCATTGAAGCTACCTGGTAGCATCTCACCAGTTCCTTATTAACTGATTACATAAACTGTGTTGCTTTTTATTTGTTTGATATGCAAATATGTATGTATATAGGATTTTACCTCTTAAAAAATATTCTATAACACTTATTTCATGCCACAACCCTGCCAATTAAGTATTGTCATCGCTATTTCACAGGAAAAAATCTGAGCCCAAGGCAATGTCCTTCCATCAAGGCCACAGGCTTGGAGCCCAGAGCCAGGATGGGAACAGCTTGGCACCAGCTTGTGGGGGCCTGAATGCCACCCAAACATCTGCCTTATCAGTGCCCTGGGCCCCTGCCCCTTCTGGAACCACCCTTTCCTTTGCTCCCAAGTGGAATGGCCCTCTGTTCCTTCCTACATATTTTGAACATTTCAGACCCTGCGTCACCTTCACAGGGCTGAGGACTTGAGGGGAGATGGCCCTTTCCTCCAAGCTCTGTTCTCAGCATCTCTCGCTCCTGGATTTCCTCAAAGCAGACTCGACACACAAAACGTTCAGAATAAAAGGCAGGATTTTCAGCCCAGCACACAGAACTAGAAGGGCTTCCAAGGTGGCTCAGTGGTAAAGAATCTGCCTGCCAATGCAGAAGACAAAGGAGATGTAGGTTTGATTCCTGGATCAGGAAGACCCCCTAGAGGAGGAAATGTCAACCCGTTCCAGTATTCTTGCTTGGGAAATTCCATGGACCCAGGAGCCTGGCATGTTGCAGTCCCTTGGGGTGGCAAAGAGCAGACACGACTGAGCACGCACACACAGAATTAGAAACAAACTGAATGCTAGTCTTCAGTGTCACAGATGCAGGATTCACTGCCAAGAATGTTCTTGCTGCTGGTTCTTGGGCCTCACTTCCCTCCATCCTCAGGCCCCTCTCCCTGCAGACCCCTCACCACCCCTCTCTCCATCATCCCCTCCTGAAGGCCCCACCTCATCCCCCTCCCCCATAAGCAGAGGAAAAGTACTTCCTAGTGCGGAACAATTTACCTCTTTGTCTCTGCTTCAGCCTGTGAGTGAGGGGAGAAACAATGGTTCAGTTCAGTTCAGTCACTCAGTTGTGTCTGACTCTTTGCGACCCCGTGAATCGCAGCACACCAGGCCTCCAATGCAGCATGCTGGTAAACCCTAGGCTTAGAATAATAAAATGTTAGAAAAGTCATGATTCTTGAAAAATAAGAATAATTTGTTCTTTTTTCCTTACAAAATTGCTCTGAAGAACAATTGCAATAAGAGATGAGAGGGAAAAATAAAACAAAACAACCCTGTAAACTGCAAAATGTGTTATAATTATGAGGGATGGCCACTTCTTAATTTACTGATTCTTTGGAGATACAACTAGAATTTAGTGGATATTGATGCCTGCTCAGCTTTCCTTGGATCCTCTCTATCAGCACTGGGATCCATCTTCCAGCTTCCCCATGCTTTGCTTAAGGGCTCACACTAAGACTTTCAGAGGATTCCCTATGGTCAATGAGGTTACTTTGCCAGTACTGAGAGCTATAAACTTCTGGGAGTTTTCTGCTATCTCAACAATTCTTTAACCAATGACTGGTGCAGAAGTGCAGAGGGCTGGCCTCTTTGCTGGGAAGCAGAGCAAACTCTAAGGTGTAACATCCTGATGCATAGCTTTCCCCAGAATCAGGCTGCAGCTGGGGATTCACTTGATTTCTTCCCCTCATCTGTCTGCCTTCCCATGTCCTTATAGGTTGTTCCTGAGAACACTTCCTTAACAATCTATTTGCTCCCAAATCTTAACCTCAGGCACTAATTCTGGGAGGAACTGCCTTACCACCTGTTAAGGGCTTAAATGCCTACACTCAGGAACACACAGTTTGGCATACCAACCCACAAAGAGCCAAAATACTCTGGTTCTAAGTGCTCTCCAAAGGCTTGCATACAATACAGGTTAGAGGAAGGACTTTAGTTTCCCTATTTTCCCACTCTACCTGGTGTCTGAAGGGGGAAGGAAAAGAAGGAATGGAATCAAGTCATGGCCAAGGGGTTAATTCATCCCATCTCAATCAAGCTGTTAACTAGCAGGAGAAACAAGGCCAGGGGAGTTGTATGTGCAAGATTACATCACTGTAATGAGTGAAAACACAGACACAAACCCAGCACATCAGGCTCATCCTCAATACACTAAAGACAGAGAAAAGACTGTAAAAGACCCCAGAGAGAAAGAAAATCCCACAAAAGCCAGGAAATATGACATCAGACTTCACATCAGCGATAACGGAAGAAAAATAACTTCAAATTCTAAAGAAAAAAAAAAAGATTTAGGGCAAGATTACAGATTACTAAGAGGGGGAAAAATATGTACTAAGTGAACTCTGGGAGATGGTGATGGACAGGGAGGCCTGGAGTGCTGTGATTCATGGGGTCACAAAGACTTGGACATGACTGAGTGACTGAACTGAACTGAACTGAACTGAAGATGGACTAAAAATTTAAATTCTTGTATCCCAGTTCTCCATAGGAGAAGACAAAAGTATGTACAATACAGCAAAGGAAGACAAACAACCCAGAATCAAGGGAGGATGACAACCACTACAAAGATGACAAATTGAGGCACGATAGTTAAGCCGGTTATCCAGAAACAAGAAAATAATGAGCTGAAATTAGTTGTGTCAGTGAGTGACACTTGGGGAAAGAGCTGGGTAACAATTTGTTGTTTCATTATAAATCTTGGAGAAATATTTAAAATGGACATAGATAACATTGATAAATGCTTCCCTGGTGGCTCAGTGTAAAGAGTCTGTCTGCCAGTGTAGGAGACACAAGTTTGATCCTTGGGTCAGGAAGATCCCTTGGAGAAGGAAATGGCAACCCACTGTAGTATTCTTGCCTGGGAAATCCCATGGACAGTAGGCTACAGTCCATGGGGTTGCAAAAGAATTGGACATGACTTAATGACTAAACTACAACAAACTTTGATAAAATAAAAATTGAATTAAGCCCCCAAATGATAACCAGTTAATGTAACACATACTCATTTATTCCTTAAAAAAAGTATTTACTATGAGTCAAGCATTTGCTAACTGTTGGATATACAAGTGAAAAATGTCCCTGTTTTGCTGTAACTTACATCCCAGTGAACATACTTGTGTGTGTTTGTATCCAGGTATGTATATATGAATGTATCTATATATTTCTATATTTATATCTAGATCACAAACAGATTTCTAATACATCTTAGACTGTATAAGTAAAAATAATACAAATAATAACATAGGGCAGAATATAATATCTAAGATTGAGTGATCAGGAAAGTTCCCTCTAAAAAAAGTGACAATTTAACAGAGACCTAAGTGAAAGGAAGAAATGAAATGTACACTCAAACACAGAGTTTAAGTCCTCTGAGGTGTCAGCTAAAGAAGCAGACTGAACAGCAGGGTATACAAAGTGGAGCTTGGGGAAGGAGTGTTCTCGGTAAAAGGTATGGATTAAGGAGACCCTGGAACTGAGGTTTCAGTGGAAGGACAGAGAAGTGTCAGAACCACGGCTTCCCCAGGTAGCCGCCGTGTTGCAGAGGGAGATGAGAGAGAAGAATGTTGCCAACAGAAATGAACGTTGAGGGAGATGGCAAGGAGAATCAAGAAAGTTGTGTATGCCTAGATGCTCAGTTGTGTCTGACTCTTTGTGACCCCATGGACTGTACGTAGCCTGCTAGATTCCTCTGTCCATGGGATTCTCCAGGCAAGAATACTGCAGTGGGTTGCCATGCCCTCCTCTAGGGGATCTTCCCAACCCAGGTATCAAATCCAGGCCTCCTGCTTTGCAGGCAGATTCTTTACTGATCAAGACAGTTAGATCCTTAATATCTGTAATTAAGGTTGTCAGATCAGCAAATAAAATTATAGGATGCTGCTGTTGCTGGGAATGTAAAATGTTACAGCCCCTCTGAAATATAGTTTGGTAGTTTCTCTGAAGACTAACATGAACTTATCATAAGACATAGCAACTGCACTGTTTGGTATTTATATCAAATAGATGACAATTTATATTCTTATAAATATTTTTGAAATGATATTCACAGTAGACTTATTTGTAAAAGTCAAATATCAGAAACAACCCAAATATCCTTCAGTGGGTGAAAAGTTAAACAAACTATGGTACATCCATACCATGGAACACTATTCAGTAATAAAAATAGATAGACTATTGTTACATACACAACCTGAATGACTCTTAAGGAAATTATGCCAAATAAAGAAGTCAATCTCAAAAATTCTCTTTTGTTTGAAATTTACCCAAATACAGAATTTTTTTTTAAAATAATCTTTCAGAAAATGGAACATTGGTATGGTAAACACTTTCAACTCAGTAACAGTCATTGCTTTTATATTTTAGCAACTTTATGTCTTAGCTCCTCCCTGTGGTAGCAAAAAAATAACACTGATGAAAAGAGAGCATACATAAATCAGACTGTTTTGCTTTATACGTGTAGATTCTGAGTGCTATTTTTCAGTGCAACAAGAGCAAAAGAAACAGTTATTTGTTCCATGGCCATGATAATGGTGGGTGCAGAATATTTTAAGTATTCAAGATTTTATCAATTATTTTTCTTCATAATTTCAAAGAGACAACATTCTTTTCAGCACTTTTTTTTTTTTTTTTACGGCAATCTTGATTCCAGCTTGTGTTTCTTCCAGCCCAGCGTTTCTCATGATGTCCTCTTAGACCCAAGCAAACCAAACATGATCTAAAGATGCTTTTTCCCACAAGGGACCTTTTTCCTCATTCAGAGGACCTTTTTGCTTTTTCTTAGTTTAATCCATTCCAATTGCTAACTGCAGACAAATTTTCTGCTGGAAATTGCTTTCTTCCTATCACACAAACACTGAAACTCCCCAACGGAAGAGAATAATCTTCCAACACAGAAAACTTCCACTCACGTTTCTGTGGTCTGAACATGTTCTCTGAGAGGAAATCCCAGAACGTGCTGAACAAGTGTAGTCTTTTGTTGGAATAAGGACACATACACCAAATACACTATTTTTTTTCACTGCAGTATGGTTGATCCTCAATGTGTGTTAGTTTCTACTGTATAGCCGTGGTTCATTATACATATATACATTCTTTTTTATATTATTTTCCTTCATGTTTTATCACAGAATACTGAATATAGTTCCCTGTGCTCTACAGTAGGACCTTGTCGTTGATCTTTTCTATATATTACAGCTTGCATCTGCTAACCCCAAACTCCCAATCCATCCTTCCTCCCTCTCCCCCTTGGTAAAACCACAAGTCTGTTCTCTGCATCCGTGAGTCTGATTCTGAAAAATACAGTATTTTCAAAGATAAATGTTCACTTGGATGAACTTGTTAGGTAGGTAGAACAGGGGAAAGGAGTCCAAAATGGCGGTGGCTACAAGACAAGGAAGGGAAAAGCCTACAAAAATGGAACAAAAGAAGGTCCGAGGACCGGAGTGAGGACCTCAGGTAAAACAAACAACACTCCTGGCTGGCCCAGTTTACACAGGACAGGCCCAGGGAGAGAGAAACATATACATAGAGGAGCCAAAGCTAGCACGCTAGCAGGTGCGCTCTCTCCCTCTCTCTCTCTTGCGTGCGCACTCTGGAGGGCTCTTCTTGTGCCTTTGGATCAACATGCCCTCACGCCTCGAAGATGGATTTTCCTGCTATCTTCTAAATAAAATAGAGCTGTAACACTGATTTGTCTAAGAACTATTAACATGGTCCATTTGAGACCTGAGAGCTATAACACGGTCTATCCAAGACCTGAGAGCTGTGACACGCCGAGGGGGCTTTAATGTCCGTCACTCCAAATCTTTGTTGTGACGAGACAAAGAATCGAGGAACATACACTCGCGTGACAAACTGTTGGATGAAAAAATTATGAACACATAAAATTCAGTCTTTGCCTTAGGATCTCATGAGCTCTCAAGAAATCCTTGTGAACAAAATAGAGAAAGATTAGCAGATGAAGGGGGCTGTCAAAGAGGGGAAGCCAGCCTTCCAGAGGAGACCATCTGAGGAGCATGGAGCTCTGCAGGCGGCTGGCTTTGTTTTTGCTCTTGGTCATTTACTAAGTTGGTCTGACTTTCTGTGACCCCATGGACTGCAGCACGCCAGGCTTCCCTGTCCTACACCAGCTCCCAGAGCTTACTCAGACTCATGTCCATTGAGTGGGTGATGCCATCCAACCATCTCATCTTCTGTCATCTCCTTCTCCTGCCTTCAATCTTTCCCAGCATCAGGGTCTTTTCCAATGAGTCAGTTCTTTGCATCAGGTGGCCAAAGTATTGGAGCTTCAGTTTCAGCATTAGTCCTTCCAAAGAATATTCAGGGTTGATTTCCTTTAGGATTGACTGGTGGGGTTCAGAAGTTTTATCACAATCTCCTGACTTAAATATGGAGGAGCTGGCTTCAAAGCCTCTAAGCAGACAAGGGGAAGTCCCCTGAGGGTTCTGAGCAGATTGAGACTTGCTTCCATCGCCCTGGGTGCCAGGCATCAGTCACGTTAGGACACAGGCTGACATGGACAGAAGTCAGCCGTGGCTGGGTCAGAGCCCAGGAGCGCTGAGACACCTCAAGCATGGTGACCAAGGCCACGGGGAAGTGTGGCCAAGAGAATCACCAGTCTGCTCTGGAGTTTTAAAAACCACAGATCAAAACAGGCAAAAATGTAACAGGTGGCCGGGCTAGGGGGGTGAGAGTATGCCTCATTCATCCAGGTTTACTAAACAATGAACCGTGGCTTCTGCAATAGCAGACATGGCAGAGGTTTGGCAGGCACTAAGCGGAGAGTGGGGAAGCCCAGCACTCTGAACACCCCAGCCTAGACCTCGAGGCGAAGCCTCGGACAGAGGAGTGGACAGTTCCACCCCCTACACATGGTGCAAGCACCAAGGGCCCTGACAGACAGATGGACGGGGCGGGGAGGCGGGGGGCAAAGCTCAGAGGAGACAGCCAGCACCTAGGCTAGACAAGCAGATGCTACAGGCTCAGCGGCAGTGGAGGGGGAGAGCACATCTCTGGAGGGCACTAGGGCACAGCAGAGCAGAGCAGAGTTAGCCGGAGAGGCCAGGCAGTTTGCCTGTGTTCCAGGGACAGCAAATTCAAAGCAGGGAGCTGAAGATGGGGTGGAGAGATAGTCAGGAACCAGACCCTAAGGGCCTGGGTGAGGGATTGGGTATGAGGGGAAAATGGAGACCACCAGGGACTTTAAACAGGAGAGTGATTTGATCAGAAATGAGCTCCTGAAAAATCGCACTGGCAGCCCTGGTCTGCTTCAGGCATCAACTAGAGGCAGCAAGGTGGGCCAGGACGCTACTTGTCACATTCCTGCAGGAGAAGGCGACAGGCCTGAACTGGGGGCAGGGTAGGGAGGGAAGGGGTTTAGGGCTCTTTAAGATGCCTGCAGAGGACTTGTGACAGACACAGGAGCACCAAGCCACCAGGACCGTTCTAGTAACAGAAACCCCACCAACGTGATGTGCTTGCTTCATTCCAAGCAAGGAGAGAGGCAAGGGCCCTTCTCTAATTTTTTTTTTTCTTTTCCGGCTGTGCCTGTAGCTTGCAAGACCCTAGTTCTCTGACCGGGGATTGAGCCCAGAAAGACTGCCAAATTCTAACCACTGGCCCACCAGGGAATTCCCAAGGGCCCTTCTCTTAAGAAGGCTTTGACTTTGGGGAGAAAAGATGCCCTCCCTCATCTTGTTAGCCAAAACTATGTTGAAAGGCCACCCATAGCTGTGAGGAAGGCTGAGTGACTTCAGGGGAGTTGACTGGTACCCTGAACACAATCAGAGTTCAGTGTCGGGAGCCAGTGTGAGGAATCCCGCCCGTGACAGGGTCACGTGGAAGGAAGTCTGGCATGCACAGGGCGTGATCAAACTTCAGGGGCTCCCCACAGCATTTCCTGAGCATCCACCCCCCAAAAAGATAAGAATCTGCCGGCCTCTGCACTCTGCTTTTCCACTCTTCTGATATTCTCTGGGAAAAAGTCAACTCAAGGCTTTAGTCTTCTGCATTTGAAAGGGTGTTTCACTCCAAAAACCCCTCTGATGGCTTTCTAGCAGGAGGCACAGGAAGCTTAAAACATCCTAGGAATGTAGGGGCTTCTGAGGAGTCAAAATCATTAGAATAGGACTGACTAAAGGTTTCATCTGTTGAGCCAATACTTGCTGCCAAATTTTTATATCTTTTATTTGTTGATATAGTTGGTATATAGAAAAAACAAGTAGCAATATTAGATCTTTGAGTTAAGTATCTTCTTTGTTATAATCCACTGTGCCTTTGTTCTATAGAGATGTAACTTTAGTGCTTTAAGGAGATGCAGGTTAAAGAAAAACACTTCAGGGGAAACGAGATTAACATTCATTAAGAGAGCCAAAAAAAGTGTTAGCAAGCCTCCTGGTCAGAAGATAATGTAAATCACCTGAGACCTTTGGTATGCAAGAAGCTGTTCAGAAAGGGTCAGGACTGCTGCCCTTGCATGACTCTGCTAGTTCCATTAGGTACAACTTGGGGTATATAAGCTGATTTTGAAAAATAGTTTTTGGAGTCTTGCACCAATGCTGGGCTTCCCCGTGTCATTCTTTTCTCCACTTTTTTGGCTGAATTCCCTTGGAAAGTCGAGGCTCATCATGTCTACTTACTTTCCCGGCCTCTAAGATCCATAAGAAAGAGAGCCCAAGGCTGGGCACTCTCCCATATTCAAACGGGAGCCGGTGGCCCAACGTAGAGTTCCTTTATCGGCTTTCCATGTAACCAAGTTATTCAGCCTCTTTTCTCCACTTAATTTTCCTACTACACTAATTCTTCCTAATCTCATCTTACATTAATAAATAAATAAGTTTTCCTCGCCAATGCTGTCCCCACTTCGAATTCCCTGGATCCACCGGGGCTGGACCCCAGCAGTTCAGTTGGGGAGGAAGAGCAGCTGAGCATCGGGTGAGGACCCTGCAGCATCTGGGGTTTGACCAGCCCGGTTTAGAGATGCATGGCCATCGAGAAGATGGGCAGTTAGACATCCACATCTGAAGTTTGGGTACGACACTGGCCTGAAGCCACAGAGTTGGGTTTGCCAGCTCACAATGAAGGATGACCTTCTATAAGTTTTCCAGCCCATTCTGCCCTGTAGACCCATTAGAGTAAGAATGGGGCATCCTGTCAGGCTTTCAAAGAGGAATTCCACTGCCTTGGCTCTCCATGGTCTCTGTGTGTGAACCTTGACCCACCAAGGGCTTATCACCTTGTGGGAAGAGCTGGGCCCCTTTCCTGGTCACCCCAGAAGTTCACACAAGGCAAGGCACAGGGATGTGAGTTGACAGAGCCTCTGCCCACCCTGAGATTCCAAGGCCTGGCATCCATATCTGCCCAGGGTGAGCTGACCTTGGGTGGCCAGGTATCAGGAAGGTCTCTTCCCCACTTCTCCCTGCCAGCAGTCAGGATGTTCATCTGTAATCAAGGGTGTCCAGGAAGGCAGCTTCCGGGCTCACTGTTAGTTAACCCTTGTCAGTTTTACTGAGAAGGGCCTTCCTCAGTGATTTTTCCATCTGCACAGCCAGAGCCAGGCCTGGAGAGGCAGCAGTGGCCCACCTGTGCTCTCAGGCAGGCCCACAGCTGTCGCTCCCAGGACCCCCAGGGATCCAAGGGCAGGCCAGGCCAGGCCAGGCTCTCTTGCCTGCTCTTTCCATGTCTCTGGCCTCACCAGCCACAAGCTTTCTTTTTTTTAACTGGAGTAAAATTGCTTTACAATGTTGCATTAGTTTCTACACCTGGATCCACCGGGGCTGGACCCCAGCAGTTCAGTTGGGGAGGAAGAGCAGCTGAGCATCGGGTGAGGACCCTGCAGCATCTGGGGTTTGACCAGCCCGGTTTAGAGATGCATGGCCATCGAGAAGATGGGCAGTTAGACATCCACATCGAAGTTTGGGTACGACACTGGCCTGAAGCCACAGAGTTGGGTTTGCCAGCTCACAATGAAGGATGACCTTCTATAAGTTTTCCAGCCCATTCTGCCCTGTAGACCCATTAGAGTAAGAATGGGGCATCCTGTCAGGCTTTCAAAGAGGAATTCCACTGCCTTGGCTCTCCATGGTCTCTGTGTGTGAACCTTGACCCACCAAGGGCTTATCACCTTGTGGGAAGAGCTGGGCCCCTTTCCTGGTCACCCCAGAAGTTCACACAAGGCAAGGCACAGGGATGTGAGTTGACAGAGCCTCTGCCCACCCTGAGATTCCAAGGCCTGGCATCCATATCTGCCCAGGGTGAGCTGACCTTGGGTGGCCAGGTATCAGGAAGGTCTCTTCCCCACTTCTCCCTGCCAGCAGTCAGGATGTTCATCTGTAATCAAGGGTGTCCAGGAAGGCAGCTTCCGGGCTCACTGTTAGTTAACCCTTGTCAGTTTTACTGAGAAGGGCCTTCCTCAGTGATTTTTCCATCTGCACAGCCAGAGCCAGGCCTGGAGAGGCAGCAGTGGCCCACCTGTGCTCTCAGGCAGGCCCACAGCTGTCGCTCCCAGGACCCCCAGGGATCCAAGGGCAGGCCAGGCCAGGCCAGGCTCTCTTGCCTGCTCTTTCCATGTCTCTGGCCTCACCAGCCACAAGCTTTCTTTTTTTTAACTGGAGTAAAATTGCTTTACAATGTTGCATTAGTTTCTACTGTACAAGGAAGTGAATCAGCCAGATGTATACACATATCCCCTCCCTCCAGCGCGTCCCTCCCCCACATCCCCCTTATCCAGGTCATCCCAGAGCACCAAGCTGTGCTATACAGCAGCTTCCCACTGCCTGTTTTACAGATAGTAATGTATATATATGGAGAAGGTAATGGCAACCCACTCCGGTACTCTTGCCTGGCAAACCCCATGGACAGAGGAGCCTGGTAAGCTGCAGTCCATGGGGTCGCTAAGAGTTGGACATGACTGAGCAACTTCACTTTCACTTTTCACTTTCACGCATTGGAGAAGGAAGTGGCAACCCACTCCAGTACTCTTGCCTGGAAAATCCCACAGGTGGAGGAGTCTGGCAGTCTACAGTCTATGGGGTCACACAGAGTCGAACAGGACTGAAGCTACTTAGCAGCAGCAGCAGTGTATATATGTCAATCCTAGTCTCTCAATTCACCTCACTCTCTCTTCCCCCCACCCCAAGTCCACAGGCCCACTCTCTACATCTGTGTCTCTATTTCTGCCCTGCTAATAGGGACATAGTTAAATTTAAGAGCTTCTGCACAGCAGAGGAAACCATAAATGAGACAAAAAGACAACCCTCAGAATGGGAGAAAATATTTGCAAATGAAGCAACTGACAAAGGATTAATCTCTAAAATATACAAACAGCTCATGCATTTCAATATCAAAACAACAAATAGCCCCATCAAAAAAAATGAGCATAAGACCTAAACAGAATTTCTTCTTACAGGAAGGCATTTCCCAACTCCTCAGCATCCCATTCCCACAACACCTCCTCATCCCCCCTCCACTGGATGCTATGGTTGGGCCAGGTGCCCTCTTCTTGTCCCTGGCCCATCTCCACCCCCCACTCCTCAGTGTGGCCTCTCTCCTGAGCTCCAGGCCTCTCCAATCCCACTGATCTGACCCCCCCAGACTCACCTACGCTTCCGCCTGCTTCTGTCTGAAGTGGGCCTCAGGTGCCTCAGCTCCCAGGGACCTCCAACAAAGATGCCCCCTCCCATGTGAAGCCAGGTGGTACAGACCCCCAGCCTCAAGTCTCCAAACGGCTGGCGAAGGTCACAGTACACACTGTCTCCAGTGGCGGGACAGGTCCTATCTCTGGGGCTGCAGGGGAGGGTTAGGTGAACATTATTCCTTGAATACAAAGAACAGCTTTTCACGGGTTGTGTTTGCCAGTCACATGCTGACCTCATTGAGATCAGCCCGAGACAGATTGGATGGGGTGAATAAAAGCCAGGATCTCTCAAGTGTCAAACAACTCTCTCTCTCTCACACACACACACACACACACACAGAGTCACACAGATTTACACACATGCACACACACATTCACATGCATACACACACACATTCAGAGTCACACACAGATACACACACATTCACATGCACACACACACACACACACACGCACACTCACACACACACATTCACACACACACACACACACCTGTGGTCTCCATCCAGGCACATTTCCTGGTTCTCATGGGAAGCCATCACAGAGCACACGGTCAGTGGTTTGAGCTCCCCAAATCCATCCCTCTTCTTGGAAGCTATATCCAGAATTTTATTCAAGTGTCCTGTCTCACCCTGGCCAGCCCCACTTCCATGTCCAGGCCATGGAAGTGGTCCACCCCAGAGGTCCCACCCCTGGTTCAGCACTGGGGACCTGACTCAGTTCAAGCCAGAGACAAAGGAGATTTTCTGGGGGCTTCAGGGAAGGAAGTTCCCCCAAGAGCATCTCAGAGGGCCTGAGCTGCAGCCCAAGTGCCCACCCACCTCAGACACTGAAGACTGCCAGTCGAGGCTTGCTGAGCCAACAAACCCGAAGTTCGGTCACAACATCCCTGCATAGTTAGAGCCTGGTGTTAGTGGTCGGGGAGGCTAGAGGTATGAATACTTAAAAGTTCCAGAGGCAGGGCTAAGGCTCTTCAGGCCAGTGGAACCAAGGGGAGTAAGGCCAGCGTGGTTACCAAATCCAGCCAAGAATGAAGAGAAAGGGGCCAGTAGGCTGGACAGTGTCCAAGTCACTGTGGAAGGCCTGGGATCTGGCTGGAGGGAAGTGTGGCTATGGGAGGCCTTGAGATGGGCCAGGGGCATCTGTGGCCCTGGGAATGGGGAGAGAAGGCCAACAAGTGTGACCTGCCGACCTCTTAGCTCTCTTGGACTGACACACACCTGGAGGTGTACCAGCTCCCAGACACTCGGTGCAGCTCAGACCTCTAACCTGCTGCTTACTCAGTTGGGCGGGATCACCACACCAGGTCCTACCCCTGGAGCTCTCTCTGCAGAGCAGTCTCCCAACCCCCTCCCAGAAGATGCTCCCTGCAGGCCCCACCTGTGACAGAGCAAGGCTTTTCCAGGCACAGTACCCCACCAGTTGACACATTTTTGAATCTCATCTTGTGAGAAACTCATGTGAATATTTCCTACTGAAAAAAATTTCTCATCATGACATAAAGTGAAGACTCTCATGTTGGCACCTTGGAGGCAGATCCCCCACATACCCCGGGACATGGCGCCCCAGGTTTTTGGAAGCTCAGTGGAGATTGCTAGGTCTGGGCTTCAAGCTTGATTCCACCACCAATGAGCTGTGTGGCCTTGGGCAAGAAAATTAACCTGTCAACATGGAAAGGAGGAAGGAAGGGAGGGAAGGAGAGAGGAAGGGAAAAGCTAAGTTTTCTAACAGGGACACCTAGAAATGAGCTCCCCACGCCCCCTTTCCTCACTGCTCTGCTCACAGGAATCCTGGCTGACAGAGCCAACACTGTCGGCCACAGGACAAGGCAGACCTCCAGCAATGACAATGCTGCCACCCGAAACAGAGCTCAGGAGTTTTACCCAAAAATAAAACCAAGATTCTGACAGGCATCCCCTTCACCTGCTTTTCCCATAGAACAGATTTATTCAGACATAAATCCCTGCCACTGGAAGCCCAGGCTGGCCCCGGGCCCAAGAGCACAACTCCATGACCCCCAGAAAGGACCCAGGCCGCTGCTGTGTGTGCAGCCCAGGGACCCCGATGGCACTGGAGACCCAGCTGCATGCAGCACAGGCCCTGGTGCTGGAAGGGAGGCAGGTGGGGAGCGAGGGAAGGCTGCCCATCACGCCCAGGCCTTCTTGCGCCTGGGGGCCAACTGTCCAGGTTTACCCCCACCCCTCCTTGAGCCTGATATCACATCTGTGAAATGCAGTCCTGGGACTGCCTCCTGAGTTCTCCCTGTTAAATAATGTTACTAAGGACAGCACCCAGCAGCCTCCTTGGCACCCTTATCTGCCCTTCCTGTCACCTGGTCCCCATGCCCTGCACCCCAGCCAACCACCAGTGAAAACATCAGTGAATGGGGCTGAAGCCCAGGGGAACTCAAAAGGAAGTGGAGGTCACACGCCAGTGGGGGGCTGTCCAAGACATAGGGCCGGCCGGGTGGGCCATCCAGGACAAGAGCACAGATAATCACAGTTCCACTGCAGGGCGGACGGAAAGTGAAAGTTGCTCAGTCGTGTCTGACTCTTTGTGACCCCATGGACTACACAGTCCATGGAATTCTCCAGGCCAGAATACTGGAGTGGGTAGCCTTTCCCTTCTCCAGAGGATCTTCCCAACCCAGCGATCAAACCCAGGTCTCCTGCACTGCAGGCGGATTCTTTACCAGCTGAGCCACAAGGGAAGCCCACATGGCAGACGGAAATGGAGGGGAAAGAAAACAAACACACGCTTTCTGAGCACTTCTGTCAGTTTTTGTTGGTTTCGTTTTGTTTTGAACACTAAGATTTATTTTCAAACAGCACACGGACACCTGCGGGGCTAGGCCAGGCCAGGCTGGTGACTGGGCCCGAAGTCTCTGGAGACCCTGGAACCCACCCACAGCAGCTGCCAGGAAAGGAGACCCTGGCCCAGGCGGCACGGCCCAAGCTTCAGGCAAGCGTGGTGGCTCGGTGGCCCCCAGGCCCTGCCCCGTGGCCGGGCACACACGCTGTGGCGGCGGTGACACCCAGTGGGCGAGGGTGGGGGAGGCGGCCAGGAGCTCAACTAGGGAACACAGCAGCTTCAGGAACACTGGTGACTCTGCTGGACTCGCCGAAACCAGGCTCTTTGGAAAACAACCTCATCTTTGGGAGAACACCTCCTGGCTTAGGTCTCTCCTCTCAATTTCCCTTTACTTCTCAAAAATTTAAAAACAAAAACAAAAAAAAGAAAAAAACACACATTTTTCGAGAGAAGGTGCTGTTCTTCACGCGCCCAGAGCTCCGCCAGCTGCACTCTCACTGTACTCGCTCGGTAAAGTTCTCGGGGAAGACGCCCCGGCATTTCTCCAGCTCCTTGTGCTGGTTCCAGTCACTCTCCTTGACGCCCATGAGCCAGCCTTCATCCTAAGGGAAGGCGAGCAAGGTTGCATGGGGAGGAGGGCATTCACACCAACAGGCTGGGCCCTCCTTCTGCTGGTCCTCCTTAGGACGCCTCTGCCAAGCAGCACTTCCTGCTTTTTCTCTCAGGACCCAAACTGACACCCCCTACCCCCAGGAGCCATCCCAGCCTTCAGCAGGCAGATTTAGCTCTTTGTTGTTTGGTGAGTCCTCTTCACTGCAGAAAGACAGCTTGCTGTAGCACTGGTCCAAACACCTCTAAATGACTCCCTCAGTCCCCACCAAAGAGCTTCTCACTGGCTGGTGCCCACAGGACATCACCAAGGAGCATATCAGCTGTCCTTCCAGCTTCTGCAAACAATGCATTGACCACTTAAATGCTTCTAGAGTGACCTGAGGTGTTCCACCAAGCCCTCCAAGCTGAACCTGAACTTTGCCTTAATACTGACCCCTCACAGGGATCATCCATTCAAGCCCTGACAAGCCTTGACTCTGGGCCTGCGGTGACCACACACCCTGCCTGAAGCCAAGCCTGCTGCTGCCCCTGCCGCGGGGCCATCCCTGGGACCTATGCACACGATTACTTGCCTTGTCCTACACCCTACGTGGGTCCTACGTGAACCGTGTCTACCCATCACAGACAGCTCTCGCTGTGTGCTGGGAGACCAGGACTCTGCTCCTGAGAACCCCACCCAGCCCAGGGCTGGCCCACCAGGGAGATCCGCGGAGACCTGAGGCTTTAGGAGAAATAACTAATTCAGCACCAGGCCCAGGAAAGCCTTCTTATTCAAACCTCCCAGCCCACGGTGGGCTCTAAAAGTACCTAGGAGCCTCAAGTTCCAGCCCAGTACGCCCCAGCCAAGTTGGCCTCACTCCACACCCGGCCCTCCTCCTTGACTCAGTCACTCTGATAATTAGATCACACAGACGTGTTGATGACTAAAAGCTTAGGAGTCCCGCCAGGCCTGCTCCGCAACACAGCTGCCACCTGGATATCCACATGGGCACCCCCATGGCACCATCAATGCCCCACAATTAAGAGCTCCTGCTGAGGGGCCATGGCAATCTGAACTAAGCAGCCTGCCCAGAACCTAGTGGGGGCAGTTCTGTCCCACACTGAGCCTCCCAGGATTGGTGGGACCCACGCTGAGGACATTCACTAACAAAGCAAAGTCACAGGAGGAGAAGGGTCTGGGATGCTTTGGGGTGAGGACCAGCTGGGGACAGGGCTGGAGACTCAGGGGTCTCTTCCTGTAGGCAGGGTCAGCGG